>JAHWFP010184183.1:0-10653 GCA_023313725.1 Lithobius niger | reverse complement strand
ATGCCATTCTCTTCCTCTTGTGAAAAGTATAACTTTTAGCAGAGTTGATGGGAGAGGAAGAAGTCGCTCGTTTGGTAGCGTTCTTTGTATGGGGGAGGGGGATTAGAAAGTGAATCCCTGATATTGCATTCTTTGTTCAAACATAATTCGTGTTCAAGTTTCGTTAAGTAAAAATAAATGCGTGATTTCAGACGATGAGCTACATTAATGACCAGCCAATTTCTAATTTTCTTCTATAGCAAAATTATCTTAAGAGAAGAAATACATAGCTCTCTATTTTTAAAATTTTTCTATCGAAAGTGATCATAGAATGAGTTTAGAATTCTTCCTTTATTTAACGTGTAGCAATGCCTTCCAAATCCATCGTCGAACCGGGAAAATATCGGGACTCCATGCGCCCATACTATAGCTACGCACTACTCCGTTGCTGGCGAAGCAGACTCGCATATTTGTTGAGTTGACACTACAGAACTGTTAAATTAAATAATATGGTCCCCCCCCCCGGCGTAACATACGCCGGTCTAGCCAGTTCCCGCAGACCTGAGCGAAATACTCTAGTGGGCAGTATGGAATAAAAAGGGCGCCGACTGCACCCTGCCTCCTTCTCCGGACTCCCCTGCGGCCTACCCACTTACATTCTGCCAGAGTGTGGTCAGATTTCCTCCCCTCCTCCTGATAACCCCTAACCCCTTTCCCATACCGCGCACTTTCCCCCCCCCCCCCACCTCCCCCGGACCCGGATTCCTCTACTGTGTGGTCTGAATATCCCCATCCCTGCTTCTCCTCCCTTTGAACCCCTGCTGATTTGTTTCTAATGGAAGTTAATTTTCTTTTGAATGGATGACGGTCACTTGCCCGTTTCTCTGTTCTGCTACCAAGCTCAATGAATCCAACAATGGTCGTGCATGCAGTGATTGTTACTCAACCTACTTTGAAACTCTTCAAGTCGGCTGAAAGAGTGAGCATTTAAAGCAATATTTCGATTGTTACTGATTGTTATAGGCCACATCTGCTTGTTTGTCATTGTCTGTCGGTCGCTCGCCCTACTTTCATTGTAGTGCATAATGATGAATTTGGTTGCCCAACTTAAGCGTATTATATATATAGACTAGCTGAAGCCCGTGCTGTGAACGGGTGGTGTTTGGTGCACCATTTCCAACATTGGGACGGCTTGCTTTCTCATGTATTTGTTGCGGAAGGCGTGTATCCCATTTATGTATTTTTGCACACCACTGGCTAACAAACGCTGATTTTCGTTCGCTTCGCTCACTCGTCGAGCACTTCCCTTACCGAGACTTCATGGACTTTCATAAAAATATGTCCACCGGACGGCGCCATTCCAATGATGGCTTTTGTCATTTTTTTTCAAAATTTGACCGAGTTACACGGTCCATGGGTCGTGTTTGATTTACCGTTTGCAACATTGGGATGGTTTGCGCTGTCATGTGTTTGTTGTGAAAGGTGTTTATGCCGACTATATGCCGTCTATGTATTTTTTAGCACGCTGGGTAACAAACGCGTTTTGTTGCATATTTAAGCGAGTTTCACTTATCTTTTAATTTGAGAACCTTTAGCCAGCAGTGTAATATTGAGTAGCATATACGTGAAACGTTGTTTTATTCATTGAAAGTTACGTTGTTAGTTTGCGCACACGGGCTAACAAACGATGATTTTCGTTCGCTTCGCTCACTCAATCAGCGCCTCACCTGACCCGGTCTCCGTGCACTTTCCCATGGATTTCCACCGTATATATTCGCTCACTCAATCAGCGCCTCACCTGACCCGGCCTCCGTGCACTTTCCCATGAATTTCCACCGTAAATAAATAAATACGCCTTTGTACCATGGGTTCGCATATGCTATTATTTTTACTTGATTCTGGGCAGCAAGTAAAGCTCTATCAATATTTAACGTAGTTTCACTATTTCCTTTAATTTTAATCGTCTACAACGACAGAACCTTTAGCCAGCGGTTTAGTACTACGAAGCATATAATTGAACTGAAGCATTTTCATGCATCGTTTCAGTTTATTGGCAACAATCAGTGTTTAGTTTATTGCCAAACGAATACTGCTATTATTAGGCGGGTGGCCGGGTGTTGTTGACAATCAACGCAGCATTGTTACTGTTATTACTAGGCGGGTGTTCGTCTGGGTAGGGTGGCCGTTTTAGAACACTGTAACTCGTTTTTATTAATGTAGATTCCGAGAGCGTCCACTGGTTATACAGTGATTACATGATTAGCAGAAGCTGCTATTTGTTCGATATGACTACCGGAATTGTCAATATGCGTAGATTACCAGCGAAGCATAAAGTAGCCGCCATTTTTTTTCATCGATTCGGGCAGAGAAGAACGGTAATTTTGGTAGGACAAGAACCACCAAGTGGCCATTTTTCACATTACAAACTTACTTCCGGTTCAGGCCAAGGATTAGAGGAAGGAGACGGCCATGATGGAGGAAGTGACGTCATAGACGCAGTTTGCTTTTATACTAAAGTAAATGCTTTTTCTTCTTTTTTTTAATGAAATTGTTGTTTTTATTGTGACAACAATGGCTAATAAATGGAAACAGAAAGCTTTTATTTTTTAAAACTTCATTGTGTGCATATCCACTAGTCACGTGCTTCCTTGCGGCACTCTGATTGGCTGTTCGGGCTACTTTGACGAAAGTGGTGAATATGACGTCACACCACAGTGCGAATCAGTATATTCTTCGAGAAACAATACTACTGGAACTCGGAGATGAACCATCTTCTCTAGTCGTTCCATCTTTCGCGGCTGCCCAAAGAAGGACGACAGAACTTCGTTTTCCGTTAGATGCTGTCAAAACGTGAAACTACCTAGTTCAATTCCGGTCCAACTTCTTTTCCATACGGAAACATAATTGGCAAAAATTCTTGATCAAGGACCTAGAACCATTCATATGCAAACGATTTAATCATAAACTGTTCAATACCAAAGTCAACAATTTGCTGGGACGTGTTCTCATTAAAAATCATGGTTCATCGACTGTTATTCTGGCATTTCCGGCCTGACGCTAATAAGTGATACGCCTAACCAGTTCTAATAAACGACTCGAGTGGGACGTGACGTCAATAGACAATAGCTGCGAAGCAAGCCTCTTTTTCTCGCCCAATTGTATTTCAAAAACTGCTTCTATGCATAAAATGCATCAGCAATTATAAAGAAAACATTCATTAACGACCTACATTCGTTTCATTTAAAATTTCTAATTTAATTTTTTAAGAATTTATCTATCCACTCATTTCAGAATAATTTTCAAGCCCAGAAAAAAACCATCTTTTGTGCAGTCTCTATTTTATAAGCCTTTGAGAATACTAACACGGCAACTATATGATTGAAGTCCTCTTTCCAGCAAAACTAAAACTAATAATGTCTCCGTTTCTATTCAATATATTTCGACCAAACTTGACCAGATAGTAGAAGGCAACTTTTCCCAACTTTATACCAACTTTTATGCAATTCCGTGCAAGAGTAAAAGTAGGAAGCCACACATAAATTTGAAAACTGTTTACTTGTTGTTGTTGTTGTTGTTGTTCTGGTTCTGGTGTGACACGGTTTCAGAAAAAAACTACTACACCTACAGAAAATCTGAAAAATGATCTTAGCCAGAAATTTCCCTGGGCAGGGCTTCATCCTCACAGAGACCACTTTTTCGATTGGTCAAGCCATTCCGGAGTTACGGGACCCTGAACGATCATTTTGATTGTTGTACATTGTTTAAACCATTGTATTTAGGGAACAATGCCACTCAGCAAACTCCAGTTCCATTCTTCGTGCACGTGTTATGCCTTTGCTAAAAAGTAGATTGTTCAAGGGCAAAATGAAAGAACTTCCCTTCCTTTCCTTTAGTGGCTGTTTATGGTGGAGTGTGGTAGGATAAGGTTTTCGTGGTGTGTTGTGGCTATGTATTTGTAGTTTGGAAAAGGCGTACGGGCGAGGGCCAAGGCCTTGAATAAATCATTCGAAAGAACAGGGTGTACTGTGCAGGTAACGGGTGTACTGTGCTTGTGTTGTGGTTTGCTTAGGTTAAGATTGTTATCGATTATTAGTATGTAATTGGGCGTACGGCTTTGGGCCAGGGCTCGTAGAAATAAATGAATGAAAGAACAGGAGAACATGGAACAGGACAGGAGAAGAACAGGAAAGAAACAGGAAAGAACAGGAAAATGAAAGAACAGGAGAATGGATGACCAGGAGTGGTTAACGCTCGTTAAACCCTTTAACCCTTTTTTTTTTTGAAAGAACAGGTTTAGTTACTGTTGATGTAGTTGAGAAGGTGGTGTTGTACTAGTATTTTGTAAGTTTTATCCGAGCGTACGGCTGTGGGCCAAGGCTCGTAATAAATGATCGAAAGAACAGGCTGATGGCTTGGGGCGTGAAGCGGTCTATCAGGTATCAGCAGAGGTTGTGCCAGTCCTTTCACCAAAGGCAAGGCGGCCACACCTTCGACGCTGGTTTATCAGCTACTGGCAAGAAGCGTGGGCGGTATCGTCGGCAGGCAGAGGCCTGTTTCTAGTTCAACCGACTTGTGATCTTCATCCAGTATTAGACAAACTTAGTTACGGGGACGCGAAGTTGCTCTCCAGATTGTGGATCGGACATTCTCTTCTGCGTGCACATCGGCATATGATCGGATGGGTAGCTGATCCGTTCTGTCCGGTATGTGGTGTAGACATGACACCAGAGCACTTCATCCTTGTTAGTCCATCTTTTGCGCACCAGCGTCGTACGATCCACACGTGGACTTAGGAGTTATCAACTGTCCACTTGCTGCTGTCTACATCAGCAGGCTGGTCCCCCTTGCGAAAGTTGCGTCGGTTAGCCAGATACTGTGTTGCGACGGGAATACGGGTGTAGTGCGTGCTTTCTCTGCCCTCTCCGCCTCTGTTCTACGTCGTGCGATGTGGTGAAGTACGGCGGACATGTAAACGGACAATTTGTGGTGCTGTGTTGTTCTAGAGATGTGTCTGGTATACGGAAGTGTAATGTGATGGTTTGGTGTTTGGTGTTTGGTACTTGTTGTTACGTATTTGCTGCTTGGTAGATGGCATTTTGTAATTTAGCATCGGTTTAGATGCGTGGCTTAGGGCCGACACCCATAATAAACAAATTGAAAGAATCCGTGTTTCAGCTAAATGCTTATAGATTTAAACCAAACTACGCTACGTTGTTTCGGCCTCGAAATTGGCAGCTAGAAACGATAGAATGGCGTATTTATTTCGCAGATGCAGGTTTTCAGAGCTGACTTGAATTGTTTCAAAGTGGCCAGCAACAATCCACTACATGCATAAACCTTTGTAGCGCGACGCCATAGCCGTAAAAAAGTTACACGGATTACAAACAAAAACATCAAGTGCGCCGTAAAAAAGCGGTTATATGATTGAAGTTTCATTTTACTTGTTAAAATATACACGGATAAAGATTGGTGATTTTTAATTGAAATAATCAAATGTACAATTGAAAAAATTGCATCTGTGTAAGTGCTGTTGTGCTTTACGAATCATATATTTAAAACGTAAAGCACAACAGCACTTAAACAGATGCAATTTTCTCAATTGTACATTTGATTATTTCAATAAAAAATCAACAATTTTTATCCGTGTACATTTTAACAAGTGAAAATTCAATCAAACAACCCCCTTTTTTACTGTACACTTGACGTTTTTGTTTGTAATATATATGATTGAAGTCCTCTCTCCAGCAAAACTAAAACTATTAATTTCTCTGCTCCTTACAATATATTTCCACCAGACTGGGCCAGATAGTAGATAGGTATGAAAGGTATGCTAACTTTTATCAATTTCCGTGCAAGAGTAAACGTAGGGAGCCACACGTAAATTTGAAAAATGTTCACTTCTTGTTGTTGTTCTTGTTCTTGTGTGACACGGTTTCAGAAAAAAACTACTGCACCTACCTAAAATCTGAAACATGATCTAAGCCAGAAACTTCCTTGGGCTTCATCCTCACAGAGACCACTTTTTTAATTGGTCGAGCCATTTCGGAGTTGCATTGTTTTAACCCTAGTTTTACATTATGATAATTAGGGAACTTTGCCACTCAGCTGATGTTGATGCGCTCCATCAGGAGCTGTGGAAAAAGGTATTGTCGGACAGTGACATAAATCTAGGAGTAGTCACAGATGAGGTATTTGCTCAAGTGATGACGGAGGCACAAAAGCGTGGTATTAGTGAAAGACGTGTTAGAGACCTTATAGTAGATACAGTGCCGAAATCCAGAGGAAAAGAAGATGGCGGGAGAATCATGGTAATTGATGCAAAGAGCAAGGAGATGCAACAGGCAGAGGAGCGGTGGTAAAAGCTGTGAAACTGTTTAGCACTGTTGTTGCGGATCGGGAGAGGACAGTGTGGGGTGACAGCGAGGTTGAAGCAGAAGGAGAAGAAGAGGTGCGGCATGAAGAGGAGCAAGAGCGAAGGCACTCCAGAAATTTACAAGCCTTGAAGAGACTGTACGGGGAGGCCTACCTAATGTAAAAATGCCAAAGTCAGTTATCTTGGTGTGTGGAATGGCGGGTAGACCATACCCAACCACTCAAGTTTATCTTGTGGTAGCAGATGTGGTTGGGGCAGATGAGATCGTGGGTGTTGGCACACTATGGGTGGGGCATGTGTTTGAAGCGGAGGTATAGTCAACGAATTTCCAGTCGAGATATTCGATCTCCAGGAGCAAACTGCTCAAGATCGTCTGCTGTGGTTACCCAGGGGCATCACACCGCAAGAGGTAGCAATGGGCTTCGCGCACATTGCAACATTGGAAAAGCAGGAATTCGAGAGGCTGAGCGTACGAGGCAGGGTAGTATGCTAAACATTGGCTCATTACATAACTCTGCAGCTAAGGGAGGGGATGACGATGGAGGACGTTCCAGATGTCATCACGAATAGGGGCATTCAGACACTTGTTCTAGTCAAAGATCGCATGCCTCAATGCCGCTCGTGCAACATATGCGAGGTCTAGTGCGACCTGAGACATCTTTGCCCTCATCTGAAAGTAGCGGCAAGGGACAGACTCGTGCAACGAATGTCACAGAATGCACCGCAGCGATCGCAGCAGCAGCAGCAGCAACTGAGAGCAGATACGAATGACAGACAACAGCAAGTGCAACCACAGCAGTATCAGCAGAAGCAGCAGCAGCAGAAGACACAGCAGCAGCAGCAGCAGTGCGGCGCAGCTCAAGTGTCCCTGGGTCTGCCTGCCATAAGTTCCAGCGCCCCTTGTCTCACCGCGGCTCTGGAAAATGCCGGGATTCATGGGCCAGAATGTGACACTACTTCGGCAGCAGAAGACACGTTAATGTGTGATGGTGAAACATCTCAACATGAGCGTGCACGTGACAGTGATGGACCATGGCGTACTCCACCAGCGAAAAGAAAGAGAAAGAGAAAGAAAAGTTCTGGATCACCGACACCAGTGTCGTCTCAAACTGGAATCCAACAGGACAACACAGAAAGAGAAGATGGTGACGAAAATGAGGGTGGTATGTTTGTCGATCCGGTGGAAGTAGTGATTCTGAGTGATTCGCAAAGCGCTGAAGATCAAGTGTGGGTGAGTGCCGTAAATGGGGCTGAGGGCCAACTTTCAGATAAGGCCTCAGAATCGCAAATACAGAACAGTCAAGTTATATTAAGCTGCAGTGAACCAGAGAGAACAGGAGATGTGGAAGGGATAGGTTAAGTAAGGTTAGGTAAGGAATGTATACATTCGCACAGCCTGCATGCTGCAAAATTGCATCTTGGAATGCTTGTGGAATACAGCGCAAGTTGGAGGATGTTGAGTTGCTCTTAGGACATGTGGACATTTTGGGCGTTCAGGAAGTTAACAATATGCAGGATTTCGATGCATCTGGTTGGAATGCAGATTTTATACTATCAGATTTAAAAGTTGGCATTTTCATTAAATGGGCAGTGCCATACAGGGTTATCAAAATTGTGCAGCCGATTAGAGGCATAGATGTTGTAGTGCTTAAAGTATATATGTGCAATAAATGGGTCTGTGTCGTCTTTGTACATGTGACAGGCAATTCGACAGTCAACCATTGGTCAGTGTTGTTTAGTCAGTTTGCAGCGCCCGTCATTATTGGTGGTGACTTCAACAGACATCATTATGATTGGGGTTCGCTGCAATCTGATGCTCGTGGCAACAGACCAGTCAGTGTAATACACAGTCAGAATCTTACGATTATGAAAGACAGCACGCCTACATTTATTAGGTGGAGGCAAAACGTGGTCCACGAGTCAAAAATAGATTTTTTTGTGTGTTCGCAGAACATGGCGAGGCAGTTTAGGTTAGATGCTTCAGAGGATTTGCGTGGAAGCGATTACTTCCCGGTTTCACTATGCCCTAGTAAGCAGAAAATGCTAGGAGCTTGGTCTGTGCATGGAACTGGGAAAATCACACCAAGAAGTCCGGTTATAAGTAATGGGATGTTTGGTGACTGGATTGGTAAATGCCCGCAGCGAGAGCGGCAGCACGATTCTCCATGGACTGATAGTCCCAAGTGGTGGATGAAACGTTGTACTTCTGCAGTTAGAGATAGGCGCAGGGCGTATCGGCATTAGAAGAGAGCACCCAGCGAGGAGTTGTGGTTATTTACCGTGGTGTGTCTGCGGAATCTCACGTCATTTTGAAGCAAGAGAAGACTCTGTATAGTGATCGTTTGTGCGAGCGTGTAGCAAGCTCGAAATCACTTTTGCAAGCGTGGAAATCGCTGGGGCATAGCGGGAGTAAAGTAGTACAGACATGGGTTTATAGTATGAAGCAACCATGAACGACCGTCAAGTGTTGCTTGGAGTGGAGATGGCGGATGCCTTCAACGCGAGGTTTGCGAGTGTGTATAATCTTGCGGAAGGTATCTGTCCACCTCCAGCAACTGCTGAAGTAGTTTCGGAAGTTTGAGGTGTACCGTGGGAATTCTCGGAATTCAGAGCATCCCTATCAAAGTGCAAGGCTAACACTGCTGTAGGTATAGCTGGTGTAAGTTATGACGCCATTCGTGGTCGCACGGAGGCCGAACAGCGATCGCTTTTGTCTTTGTTTCAGCTTGTGCTGGACGGCTGCTCTGTTCCTACGGCATGGCTGTTCACGGTCCTTGTTCCTGTCCACAAGACTGGCAGTAACAGGTCAGAAATAACAAGTTACAGGCCGATTGCACTGTTGTCGTGTATCAGGAAGATTTATGAGAGGATGGTAGTCAGAAGGCTAAACTGGCACATGGAATACTACGACTGCTTGGCAGGTGTCCAGTTTGGGTACCGCCCAAACCGCAGTGCCCAGGAACCGCAGCGTTCTTGCTGTCCAGCATATGTGAAGCATAAGTGTAGGGTAAGGTCGTCTTGGCTGTCTTTTTGGACATCAAGGTGGCCAATGACACTGTGTCCATGGCCTGGGTCAAAACTTCTTTAGTGGGAATGGGGGTGAGTGCGCGGTTGGTGGAGACGATAGAGGCATTACTTGGATCAAGGGTTTTTGTGACAAAGATAAATGGGAGCTGGTCGGCGGAAGCATCAACCAACAGAGGATTGCCGCAGGGAAGTTGTATCAGTCCGACGCTGTTTGCTGTGGCGATAAATGAGATAGGGCTGGCTGCAAACATAGTCTGTTATGCGGATGATGTGGCCATCTGGTTTGTAGGTGATGTGGTTGGAATCCTAGCTGAGCAGGTGCAGAGGACTCTGGATGATGTGCAGCGTCTTCTTGGCATATGGGGTCTGCTTTTGGCCCCAGCCAACACTGAGGTGGTGGTATTTGCAAAGTACACTAAAGTGTCGCTTGACCAAGTACGGTTGCGAGTCGGAGATCAGGTGATTGCTCCGAAGCAAAGTGTTAAATACCTTGGTGTTATTAAATACCTTGTGAAGCAGGACTTGACTGGGCAATGGACGTTGCGAGGGTGAAGGAAAAGTTGCAGATGAGGACTGTAGTTCTGCGGGCATTGTGCAAAGGGAATAATACAACGTGTGGTGCACTGATGGCTGCGTACAAAACACTAATCCGATCAGTGATGGATTACCACCTGCCATTTCTGTCGATTTCCAACAAGCACCTGAAGTCGCTCCAAGTTGCTGTGAATGTGTGTCTGTGTTTTGTACTGGGGTACATTGCTTCCACCCCGGTTCAAGCGCTCTTGGTAGAATGCGGGGAATTGCCAGTGGAGTTCAGGGCTAAGGAACTACTTGCTGCGCTGTGTTTGCATAATTTAAGCCCAGGACCAAGTAACCCGGTGGGGAGGATTTTGGGAGATTATCAAGCACAGCGAGATATTAACCAGCCTTCTGCAGCAGCTTGTACCTGGCCTGAGAATCAGTGCAAAGCACGAAGGAAGGCAGCTGCAACTCGCCAACCACATCTAGTGCAACAGAGATGGCGAGTGAGTAGCTCACAGCGCATACTCGACATCACCGTCGCCACTCTGCGCTGTATTTCCAACTTCAGTGACGGGACTAACACCCCGAGCCCTCTTGTCTGCATCGCAGCACAATAGGAGGCATTACAGATGACCTCACAGTATGCACCATTCGGCTGCAAAACATGCCATTACTCCGGACACCAGCTCCAGGGACTGAGCGCCCTGGCACAGGCCACAGGGAGAGTTTCCCCAGTGATCTGACGTAGCAGC
>JAHWFP010184182.1:0-14652 GCA_023313725.1 Lithobius niger | reverse complement strand
GTGATTAAAAAACATACTATTTTCAACTTTACACTTGGCGCCCCATAGATGTGGATGTTGAAACGGAATGAACACAGTTCCAGGCACAAGGTGGCAGGCGTTCCACCATCTCGCGTTTAAAGGATGACGAATAAGTTGGAGAATGAAGACAGGCAGAAGGCGTTTTCTTTGGCGCGTTCCCGCAGATTACAATCTGGTTTCATTTCAATCCGGGTCATCGATTATAATGAAGTCTTCGTCCCCTTTCTTTCTTATTCAATGCTACGGAACTAATTATTGATCGTGTGACGGTGCATGTCAGGGGATCTAGCGCCATAATCGAATTTCTGAGGATTTTTTTCTTTTCTTTCTGTTTTTTTTTTTTTTTGTTCATCGCTTTTCTATTTTTCACATCTTCCTTTTTCTTTCTTTCTTCTATTTTCAATTTCGTTTTTCCTCCTTTCTTCTTTCTGTGCCTTCTTCCGTTTTGTGGATTATCTTCGATAGCACGCGGCAGCGATTTTTGTTCGAAAGGTGCGTGTTCATTCTCACTTTCTGTCACTCTCGAGCCTCGTTCTTATTTGCCTCTCCCAAGTTTCTTTTGTCCGCCGATAGATGCCACTCTTCTTCTCAGAATAGTGCACTTTTAGGTTTAGTGACAGAGAATAGTTGCTGAGAATAGTTGCTGATGTGTTGTTATCTCCAACGTTACCTACTAATACAGTGGCAAATCAGTCAAAACCTCTTAGGAACCGGTCATTATTTATCGCGGGGGGGGGGGGAGGCGGAGCGGAGGAAATTGTGGGGTCATGAAGTTTTTGGACTCTCTCGAGGTGGGGGTCATACATTTTTCAGGTGCCATCAGGAGGGGAGCGGTCAAAAACACACTCGACCAACTGGAAGAAAATGTCATTTTTGGACCTAAAAAATTGCACTTTTCAGCAGTCAAAATTTCTGAAAACGCCTCAGCTTCTGTGAGGCAAGCCTCCCAGACCCCCCCCCCTCCATGATGTGAGTGTTACAAGGTTTTGAAGATATTAGAACCGCTTCTACAAGTCTAGTTTTAACAAAAAAAAACTTTGTAGAAAAGCCTTGGCACCTGGTTTCTTGGCCTCTTCGGTCTTACAGGTGTTGACTATGTTACGGTTATGGGCATACAAGCAAACAGTGTGTTCATACTTATTGTATGAATCTCGACAAGAGATGGGTGTAAGGAAGATTTTCTAGAAGATTTAAAAATGGAACATGTCTTTTCGTTAAAAACGAGACACGTTTTCTTACAACTAATGGTAACTGTCGGTGTCGAGAGCCTTACTTAATTTGGCTACACCACTTGCCATCATCTGCAGACAGTTTCAATAAGTATGAAAGGCCCATTTTTTGTACGGGGGGGGGAGGTGTCACATTATTTTTGGACCTTGAGTGGGGGAATCGAGATTTGTTCGGGGTCACGAAGGGGTCACGAAGTCATCGAAAATTTGGTGGTCACATTTTCATTTCATCCTCCCCCCCAGCTATAAATAATGACCAGTCCCTTAGCGCTAGGACTGATTAACGTACGCAATTAATGATGTATTAAAGAACTAGAGTATGGTGTTGGATTCACAATGGAAACCAGAGCAATCAATGTTTTGCGCATACTGGCTAGCAAACGCTGATTTTCGTTCGCTTCGCTCAATCAATCAGCAACCCCGAGCCCAGCACGACCCCGACCCCTTGTTTCCGGTTTCCATGCACTGATATTTAAAATATTTCCATGGGAAATAAATAAATGCACTTTTGTGGAACAAAGTTGAAACCTTCACCCTGGCGGTTTTGGCATTTTTTTTTTCTGAAAGAGCCAGAAAATAAATCGCCGACAATGCCTCATTTGTGTTTTGTCTTCATTTACACAGGTCTTACTGTTGACGATCACTTTCCAACGTAAATGTATGTTTAACCCCACGCGCTCACGAACCAGGGTCGATGTGTAAGCTTACCGGGTATGCTATGTGTTACGGTCCTAAACTGTGTGATGTGTCCATTGTGAGTGGTTCTGCGTGTTGCATTACGAACCCAGAGTGGCTATGCTGGTACTGTAGGCAATGAACGTTGTACTGAATATGACTCAGAGTGGACTTTCTAGTTCCGGTGCTGTATGGAACATTCATTTTGTACAGCTGTAGTGTTGTTGTTTCCTGTAGTGTTGTTGTGTTTAGGGTAGGGGTGTGGCTTCGGGCCGAGGCCCCAAATAAATTGTGTTTGTCTCTCTCTCTCTCTCCCAACGTAATCACTGATAAGCATCGTGCGCCGCAAGTATAAGCAATTGTCAGAGTACTTATAAAAGTAGTGGTAGTGCTGTTGATTTCTATAATGATGTTATTATGGAGATTGATTGATAAGCAAAAAAAGATAGGTTATAGATTCGTTTAGGTTAGGCTAAATTGGTTGTTTTCGATGTGGCGTCGACGGTTTCAACGACTTATGGTTTTGAATGTTTCTAGTTACTAGTTCAGACTGCTTCGTGGCAGCGCGTCGAGGTCAAGTAGCTAGCTATCCTTTAGTCAACAAGTCTGGATGGAAAGGCCTCCACACTTGAAATAATGCTAACAATAAATAAAGAATAAATCACAAGGTAGGAGGTTAACGAAGCAAACAGTCTGTCTGAAGAATGGCCCTGTGAGGATACAAGATACTGAAATCTAAAAGAAAAAAAATGGAAACTGCCCGATTATGGACTGGAACCCAGGACTACTGCATGGTAGGCTGAAAGTTCTTACCACTGTGCTACTGGGGCGAACCCTGCCTACAGGTTCCAGACTAACTTTTTGCTTCTTTATTTATTTCTTGCATTATTTCTAGTGTCGTTGTCAAGAAGTAAGTTGCTTTCCCTCTTTGTGTGTGTTTTTAGCCTTTAGGGCACCACTGTGAAAGGTTGAACAGCTACTAAGCCTGTAATCAGGGTCCGCCCCGGTAGTGCAGCGGTTAGAGCGCCCAGAATAGTACGCGGGAAGTCCTGGGTTCGAGTCACAGTCGGGACAGCTTTCTTTTCTTTCTATTTTAGATTAGTGTGTGTTGTATCCTCACATCCTTGCATCCTCTTTAATGCAGACTGTTTGCTTCGTCTTGTGATTTATTCTTTACTTTTTGCATGCGAGCAAATTGATGTCTCTCCTTACATATGTTTGTGGTCCTTTTGCCTCCATTGATTGGCTAGGGCAGATCCACCGTGGCTGCTAGCGTGACATGCACACTGCCACAGCTAGGACTGTGTACCGTATAGGATAATAATGATACATTTTTAATAGTAATAAATTTATTCTCAATATAAGAGAAAGTAACAGAATATACATACCTCTTACATACCTCTCAGGTAAGAAGGATGAGCAATGGTTGCAAAAAAGAAGCAATCGTCATAAATATTAGGTTTAGAGCCTCAGATTAGCAATAATAAAAATCACTAGTTCCAAGGTACACCTTAAGCCCGCGTCGAAATGAGTCAACAGTCTGGGAGTCCACCAATGTTTGCGGCAGAGTGTTCCAAGTTCTACCCGTCCGTAGCAAAAAGTAGTGGTGCCTGCAATTTGATTTGCATGTTTCCATTCATATCGCCACGTCTGTCCCCAAGTACGACTTAGACCAACGTTAATAAGCGGTGGGCCCTTACCCTGGTAAATCGTGGTTCGTATTAATTTATAGCATGTACAAAGGTCAACAACATGTCTACTAAATTCCAGACTCTCCAAATCGGGTTTTTCAAGGCGTTGGCCATATATGACAGGTTCCAACAACCTGGTAATCTTTTGGTAAATTTACGTTGAACACTTTCGAGTCTACGGATGTCCTTTATTTTATAGGGATTCCAAATTTCGGAACCATATTCCAAAAGAGGGGCACATAAACTTTGTACGCTCTCACAAGCGTGCCGGCAGTACTACACGGAAGGCATTCAGTCAGGAGATATGCTCTTTTGTGGCCATTAGTAGCAATGTTTGCACAATGGGAGGAGAAATTAAGGTCAGAAGTTATTCCAATTCCAAGGTCTTTATGGAGAGTTACTGAATCCAACATTTTTTCGTCTAATGTATAGCATCCTGACAAAGTGGTACCAAACGGCATCTTAACACATTTGCCAGTCGATAATGGCAACTGCCATGCTTTCGACCATGAATTAATGGCATCTAATGAAGCCTGGATGGTAATTTGACCCTCTACAGATTTAACAGACCTACCAATTTAAAGTCGTCAGCAAACAGAAAAAAAGAAGAGTCGTCACCGACACACTGGGTGATAGAATCCATGAAGATAGCAAACAGCAGGGGTCCGAGGACACTCCCTTGGGGAACACCGCTGGTCACCACAATAGATGTTGACAAGCATTACCAAAATCAGAATCAAAAATGGCTTTTATTGCGTAGTATATTTACGTATAAGACAAGATCTTATGATAAGACCAAGGTCTTTTTTTACGCTAAGAAACACACTAATGACAACAAATTAGTCAAATAAAATCAGTCATGTTGAAGCAATAAACATAGTAAAGACCTAACCATAAGACAAAAACAAACACGAAAAAACGAAACATGACGAGGCTGTATGGAAACATGACAAGGAAAGCAAGGAAACATGACAAGGAAACATGACAGGGACAAGGTGGGAACAAACAGGACGAAAAGCACCGACACAAAGAGAAAAAACTAGGAAAAGGAAAAAGAAGGACAATTTATAATTTAGTTAAATTTTGATGACTCTCTACGGAATTACAGTGGACGCGTTTTGCAACGTGTATGCAAAAAGTTGTTTCCGGAAAGAGTGAAGAGTGGTGGCAGATTTAATGTTTGTAGAAATCTGATTCCAGATGGGAGTAATCCTGCCTTTCAATGATCGTGTACTTAGCTCGGAATTCATGATGAAGTTGTCCATGCTGTCTAGTGAAGTAAGAATGGACAGAGGAGTTACGGACAGCCAAACGATGTTCAATATTATTGCTTTCCTGCTTAAAATCATAAAGACACTCCTTGCGTTCGAATCAACTGATTTAGCGGATCGCCTGGCTTTGGGATTCGCCATCTAGTGACAACGAAGGTACGAGGGGCGAAAGGGGTTTGGGATGAGTAAAAGGGTAAATCGGACGGAAGGAGAGGGGTTGAACTGTTGGACCCGACTGTCATCCGTATAGTCAATCTGGGTTAACCCGTTATACAATTAGTGGGGCCACCGCCTGATTATGACGGAGGAATTGAGTGGCAGCTCGGGACCGTGGCCATGGCAACCATTGATTCAACGGTTCGGTTCTGTAAGGCCTGCAAGACAGACAGTTTCCATAACGACTGCACCACTGACAGACTGCCGCACAGACAGCCGCTCGGCAAGTGAAGCAAGGCGTTACATGATTGTGTGAAGGACCCTAATGTCGCGGGTTCCCGAATCGCAGTCTCCGACTACGACGTTAGCTGCCTCAGCTGCGGTTTCGAACAATCGCGAACAACTGGCAAAAGACAGATAATATAATTTCACGTCGAGACTTCGTGGGTTAAAAGAATTATAAAAAACTAGCTGTCTACCCGTTAAAAATAACGGGATTTTATTAGTGTACGCGTCCACGATTATTGTGTGCGAAATACACAGTAAAGCACCGAACAGAACCAACAGACCGCACCACTGTTAGAGACAGTTTGGCTCCAAACTTGACGTCGCGCGTGCGCAGTGATGTTGCTTCAGCCGTTCAGTACCTTCCTAAACTACAATACAGCTCAACAAGCTCAGCAGAGTATTCGATACGTCATACCTTCACCGCGACCAGACCTGGCTAATGGAGTTGACCAGGATTGGGTAATAGACGTGACCAGGCGAGAGCAATGCCAAATTGCGAACTATCTCCGTGAGGTGGTTTGCTGGGGTGGAGGTTT
Source organism: Lithobius niger (assembly GCA_023313725.1). Lineage (NCBI taxonomy): Eukaryota > Metazoa > Arthropoda > Chilopoda > Lithobiomorpha > Lithobiidae > Lithobius > Lithobius niger. The sequence goes on along the minus strand of JAHWFP010184182.1, from coordinate 8,785 downwards.
GAGCATGCGCGAGGTAACAGTTTTGACGAAACAGATTCATCGCTGACGATGTTGACGTCAATCAAGCCGCATCAACACGGATATTAGCAGGGAATGTGCCAAACTGTCACCAACAGTGGTGCGTTTGGTTCGCTCGCTCTGTTTGGTCGTTTAGGAAGGTACCGACAGAGTGTGCGGTATGAAAGAGGTAGTCGACGCTCCTTCTGTTTTTAGCTTTCGGAACAAACTGGACAGGTTCGCTTGTGAGGATCTTCTGTACAATTTTGACTGACTGGTTGTTTTTGGGAACATTGGCATTTAGGGGTACTGCGTATTAATTATTATGAATGTTAGCTAAGATGATGGAAGATTGAATTTTTCCTAAAATTTTCGTATCTTTGGATATGTGTCTTAGAAACTTTCTATCTGAAATATGTTTCTAAATTTAATAAAAAAAAATATGTCAACCGTGAGCTAAGACACAGCAGATGCGAGAGGTCCCGGGTTTAAATCCCGGACGGGCCCGCATTATGTCGTACTTCCTCGTGGGGGGAGAGTTAAGTTGTAGCGATTTAGTTTAGTTTAGGGGGGGGGGTGAGATTAATTTTCCAGCGCAGAGGTCCCGGGCTCAACGCTACTAATCCTTTGGGTAAGTGGTAATATTAGTAGAACTGAAAGAAAACTTAAGATCCACCTATGAACGTCATTTGCTAGGTTGAGATGAAAACCAACGCATGTTTAGATTTTGCAAAAGTATCGGGTGACATTTATTGTGGGAAGTTAGGCTGGAGTGCCTACCTGTTTACAACACACAAATGATTGGATGACGAATTGACAATGCTGCTATTAATCTGTCATTCAACAACAATTACATTTAACAGGAAATGTGTTCCAGGCGACAATTAAGAAGAATACGACTCTGCGTAAAAATACGGGAGCATGCAGGTGAAGCCTAGTTGTTGGCCACTTCTTCTTCATATGGCGAACATGACATGTCCCGTTTTAAGGCACTTCGGACGGATTAAACACTCGCTTACAAAAAGGCAAAGGCGCAATAGCCTACTTCTCGTAACGGAAAGTAAAAGGCAGGAGGGGGAATCAGTGGATGCGCAAGATACCGCTGCCGTTTCGTATTAACGGGGGCGTAATGAGCAGCGGTAAAAACTCCTATAGAGCGCACCCTTTTACCTCACGGTTGCTATGAGTGATAGAAAAAGAAGATATTAGCCATAGCCATAATAATTTATATCCACCGCTAACCTTACAGAAGCAGGTCCTCGGAAAATTATGCTTTTGACAATCCTAAAACTCGCAATAGAGTAATCCAAAGTGTTTATACGGGAACCCTCGCTATAACGTTACACTGGTTTGTTGATGCCCGAGGCGTCAACAAACATTAAGTTCAGGAGGCAAGCCAAACTGCATTAATAGTTATTAATCGTAAGTTCTTTACCTTAAAACCCTGAAGTATTGAGTTGGCTGAAGAAGCTCCAATCTTGGGGAAAGGCCATCCTAGTCACAAAAACGATAAAATTGCAGCAGACAAGAGTGAAGTCTATTACGTACTCACGGCGTTGATCAGGCGACGTGAGCTAAGACACAGCAGATGGCAGAGTGACGTAATGTCCGTCTGTCGTCAGCATCGGACCCGGAACACGTGAGACGCAAGGCAACATAGACATTAAATTGGAGAAAGAAAATTAACATGAGGTTTGATGAAAAATAAAGAATAGTAAATAAATATTTAGTACAACAAACACGCAAAAACATAAAATTATACAACACACAGTAATATATGAATAATAGACACTACTGTATCTTGCTTCAAATAAAATTAATCTGCAACAAGCAGAACTAGATTAAGAAGACCAAGGTCGCATGAGATACTTACCCAGTCAAGCATCATCGAGGGTGAAGCGATCAACGATCTCCCAGGCAAGAGAGTTCTAAATTGAAGCGGTTCAACGGAGAGCTGCGATAGTCTTATTTCTGAGATTTGGGTGTGTTTTTAGAATTATATATATTGATATTTACCTGGAAATTTCAGTTTGCTTTACTAACTTTGTTTTTGTTTTTGTTGTTGTTGTCGAATTATGCTTCATCACAGTCCATTTGGACAATGATGTCTAATGTTTCAAATAAATAAATAAAGATAAAATTGTTGAAAGTCGCGCTGCCCTCAAAATATCAGCGCGTATATACACACCGCCGCGAAAAAATAAAAAAAACAACTTGAGTTATTTATGCAGCTAAAATCAGTTTGTACGGTGCACACCTTTTTTTTTTTACGAAGCACACCTCTGTTTACCGCAGGCACGTCTTTTTACGGCGTGTATACCGTTACAGCGTGTGAATAGGGGCTGTTTTTATGTCCTTGCGGGACATGTGAAGCGCTAGCCAGACAGACGAAAATGTCGTGCAAAGCGACGCGTTATTACGTCCCTACAAAGTCAAAATTGCTGCAATCGTACGTTAGTAATGTGTTTATAAACTGCTTTTGACATCTTTCTTACATCATTCCTTGTCGCTTTGCAGTCGCGAGCAACCAGTCTGGTTTGGCCTTTAGTCAGAGACATCGCTTTTGCTTATCTATTCGTTACGTACTGAAACCGGATTGTTGCTGGTAAGAGGTCATCCTTAGTGACCATACGGGACAGGCGTGATGGACCGTTAGTTAAACGTGACGGTCAACAAACGTCTACCAATATTATGTATAGTAAGATCAGGGGGTTCACAGAAGGGTTACTAGCGAACCGCTTGACGAGGACTGCAGAAGCACCGACAACATGGCGCCGGAAATCCTAGCTTAAGCCGGCCCACATTGTAGTTCATAGATGTCGGCAAATAAACATTCCGTGGTCTCAAACTGCCAAAACAGTTCGTGCTATTTTCACAAACCGCAAATGTTAGCTAACACAATTTACCTTCATGAAATTCGCTCTCCCTCGCTCTCATTATTGTTGTTTGCCGGACATTTTTAAGAGGCGCGATCGCAACGTACGGTGGCTTAATGGGACCATACGTGGGACACACGAAACATTTATGAAATCGGAACAATATGGCCTCTGGTGCTGGCGCAGTTTACCATATAACCTTACTAGATTGTAGCGTATCTAATCCGGTGTTGGAACGCCGAAGTTTCGGTTTCATGAAAGTTTTGTGTATGTAGGAAAAAGTTGTGTTTGTCTGAATGAGTTACCGTAGTAACAACACGCGTTTCCACCTGCCCCCCCCCCCCGCTGTTTTGTTCCTCAATCATCCCACTTGTCCCCCTAGTTGATGATGACGTCACGAAATAACGCAACTGATTGTTGCTGTCCGTAGGAGTATGCTCCTCCCGTAACGAATTGAGTATATTGCTCTAGTAGGTTAGGTGCTGGTCGCGAGCGATTTCTAGCGGACGTGGGTAACGCTACATTCATCGTACAGAGGCGCTCGGTAGCTAACCCCAGTTTTATCACACTTTTCATACGTCTGCAAAGCCTTTTAAGCCCTAACCAGAATGGCTGCTCGCGGCTGCCCGTTGTTGCAGTATGGTGCAAAAAAGACTTCAATATTAGTGCTTAAACACAACATGAACCGTACGATTGCAGCAATTTTGACCTTGTAGACACGTAGTAACGCATCGCTTCGCACGAAATTGTCTTCTGTCTGGAGAGGCCTTTACCCAGAGCGACCCTAATAGTAACCGAGAGCGGGCTAAAAAGACTTCCCAATCTTCTTGCAGTATGGTCAACTGCATCGCTGTCAACATTTGCACATTAACTTGTCAACGAGTTTGAGTTGCAGCACTAAATTTTTGTTCGTATGTTTTTAGCAGAAACTGAATATACACATACGTTCGCCAATGTCTTTAAGCTAATGGATGAAAATCACTAATGGCTGAATTCAAACTACATGGTAGCCAACGTGAGTCATGACATGGCTTGGGTGTTTTCTGTGATACCGCTTGTTTAGAGGCGACTAAGTTGACAACGGTTCGGCCTCTCAAAGGAGTGGTAAGAATCTAAAATATTGGAAAAATGATTACTCAAGCTATTGTTGACGTGGCACTTTATTAAACAGGACGGGAAGCCAATCACTTTTTACACATTTGTAGGCCAGTTGAGTCAAATACAAAATCAAATAAAAGAGTGATATCATACCAAAAACCAAAACTGTTAAAAGGGACCGCCAAGTTCCGAATGGTTCAGCCATTCAAAGGAGTGATATCAACACACCAAAATATTCGCCAAGTTAATCGCACCGAGTAATGCTCTGGACGTTAAATGAAAACTTGCATATTGCTGCCGAAAGTAGCAATCAATGTTTTAGTTTTCATTTAACCTTCGAACTATTAGTCGGTGCGATTAACTTGGCGAATGTTTTGGTGTGTTGATATCACTCCTATGAAGGGCCGAACCATTCGGAACTTGGAGGTCCCTTTTACCAGTTTTGGTTTTTGATATACCATTCAAACTACACGGTAGTCAACGTGAGTCCTTATAGCTTGGGTTATCTGTTGATACCGCTTGTTTAGAGCGTAGGCCAGAGAGTTTCCAGGCACTTGTCACTGAAGTATATTTAACTAACATGGACAAAGAAGGTATGCAACTTCCTTTTTCGAAGTAAACCGTTTTCCTTAGTCCCTTACCATCCAGAAGGAACATTTTTTTACTTGTCTTCTAAGAAAAAAAATACGAAGACCCAACGTCTACTGCGAGGTTTTTGAGCAGTCTTGAGCGATTCGGAGCAAAGCGAGCAAGTTCTGAATACAGCCTAGTGGTTAGCTTCGTTGTCTCCAAACCAACAGAACGCTGGATCAAACATTGCCTCACAGTAAATACACGGATTAGCGCTAGAAGAGAACACAAGCAACAATCCCTAAATCCCAAAAATCCCTAGTAGGTTTAGGGAAGATTTTCAGCCCAGCGATTTTTTTTCCCCAAAGTCATTGGTTGGGGGGAGGGATGCGAACCGCCATCCATTTGGCTTACAGGCCAGCACTCTGACTACTAGGCTGTTGCTGGCTATTCACTTTGTTAAGGGTGCCGGGGACTCTTGACAAAGCTCGCGTTGCACGAAGGACGACTGTAGGGCGCATTTACCCAACGTTTTTGCATTGTCGCAGCTAGAATTTAATCACAATGGCAAAGTTGTCATTGACATCGGTAACAACACTACCTGGATAGCTAAATCCGAGACGTCGTTTTGAATAAATGCTTTATGTCTTATAATCCTTGACATTAAGATAAAGAAATCCTCCATACGAAATTTGTCTCAATCGCTTCTTGGGCCCTAGTCTCGAGTTGCGCTTTTCAAATCGCATGCGGTTTTGTCCCAAAAGAGCGCCAAAATCATGGCTCTTCCATTCTATCGCACGCGAATTTTCATAAAACCGCATGCGATTTGAAAGCGATCAAGTCGAGACTAGGCCCCCTGGACTCGCATTACTGACTGTTTTCGTTGCGAGTCGACTTAGCTAAAACCGCCGCAATGTAGGAATTTCAGATGATTTCTAAGGGCGCGTTTATGTAACGACTCGCCTATGCATGCTCGCAGCTAGAAGCGAGACATTATCTGAAATTTCAACATGGCGGCGGGTTTAGCTCTGCCAGCTCGCAACGAAAACAGTCAATAACGTGAGTTCAAAAGCAACTGGGAAAATTGCTCCGTCAGGGGGAATTCTTTATCTTATTGTCACGGATTACAAGACTGTAAGCATTTATTCAAACGACGTCGGATTTAGCTAATCCAGGTAGGGTTGTTACCATGCGAGTCGTTGCCTTAAAATTGGCCCTGCTTCTTCTGGCATTTGGTCAAGAGCTAGAGTGCCAGACGTTGTATTAACCCAATATAGGTCGAAGACCTGATTCGACCCGGTGACTCAAACTACTCGGCTGTGCTTGTTCGCTGTGCTCGATTTTCCAGTTAGCCCTCAAAATTGCAATTTTCGTCGCTGGACTTATTTCCGATTCCTGTGTGAGGCGTTCGTTCGTCAAGGGGTTTAAGAGATCAAACTGTATGGACAATTTATGATATTAATTCATTTCGTCGTTGTCGACATTCATGGGAATTTCATTTAATCATGTCTCCAGGATACCAGAAATACATTGTTTACATTGTCAAGAAGAGCAAGTTCAGATATTCTTGCTGGTGTCCCTCAACCTGCCCTAAGATCATAGGATACAACGAATCCATCTTACTTTCTCGGGGTTAGAAAAGGTTATGAGACCTATAGGCTCCCATAAATATACGACACAGACTTCCCCATTCAAGTCGTATAACGTCTCATCCCTTAAAGCAACTGCACGTCGAGAAAATCACGGTTGTGTTAAAAAAAAAAAGATGCTGAACACGCAGCTGTTGCAATTTTTAACAATAGGTCTTATAGTCAGCTTCATGTTTTGTTACTGAAAACTGGGCGGGAAATTTTACAGAAATGTTTTCTTTATCATACGCCAAAGATTTATAATGCCATTTCACTTTAAAACCATCCGGTCAGCTCATTGTTTCAAATGGAAGGTACGCGAATGGATTGTTGGGCTTGCTGACCTAAACATTCCCGTCTGTGGCATGACATAATATAGCATCAGTCGTGACGGTGCCAGTGACATTGTCAGTGTAGAATAGTAGTTGCTTTGTGCACAGTGGATCAGACTTCAGCGGTGCAGTCTGTTGAAGTCAATACAAGCAGTCTTGTGCCTGGCGTTGTGTTGTGAGATGGTTTCTATGTTGTACAGGTTAAGAGTTCCTTAACGGATGTGTCAAGGCGTAAGACAATGGGTCACGGTCCTAATAAACAAATCCAAATCCTAGAAAGGTTGTTTATCGTTAATGTTTAGTATCTACTGAATATTTGAATTATGTGTAGATATATATATTCACTTACTTTTGTGTGTGTATGTGTGTTTTCGTTCACAGTCCTATGAAAACTGATATCCACCCAAAACCAAAACTGGTAGAAGAGAAGCCGCCAAGTTTCAAAAAAGGGTCGGCCTTTCAAAGTAGTGATATCATTCAACCAGGGAAAGGTCGCCAAAGTTAATCCTGTTAGCCAAGTTAATCGCACCTAATAATACTTTGGGCGTTAAATGAAAATTTGAAGATTGCGACCGCCAGTTGCAATGTTTTGGTTTTCATTTAACTTTCGAACTATTAGTATGTGCGATTAACTTGGCTAACAGGATTAACCTTGGCGGCCTTTCCCTGGTTGAATGATATCACTACTTTGAGAGGCCGACCCTTTTTTGAAACTTGGCGGCTTCTCTTATACCAGTTTTGGTTTTGGGTGGATTTCTTTTACTTCTTGCAGAACTTGTTGGCACCTTAATTATTTTCTTTGTTGGTTCTGTGTTGAACACGAATTTACTCTACGACGCTGATTTCCATTCTTGCAATATTTTGCCAATGTATTCTATGAAATGCTCTGGAGTGTAAACGTGTCTATCGATCTATATTGGGGAAAAGATTGTTCGGTTCAAACTATTTAAGAACGACTTGCCCAACTCTTTTAGAGAATACTTGAATTTAAATTAAATGCGAAAAAAAGAGATGTCGCTGCCACGCCTCACTGAAGCCTCACTCAAGGGTCTAAACCGTCCATGCAAACTCGTTTATCAGGTTCAGAATCCACTGGAACAGTCTTCCGGAACAAGTCGTGGAAAGTACTTTTGTTGAAGCATTCAAGAAACATTTTGATCAAAATCTAAAGCAGGTAAACAAATTGTCTGCGGAAAAAAGACAGTTCGGTGCTACACCATATGGAAGCCGAGTATCTTAATCAACTGTGGAAAGTTCTCCATCTCGTTTAGATCCATTACACGATGGAACTTCTTTCCGGAACATGTTGTGGAAGCTACCTCTGTTGAACCCTTCAAGAAATATCTTGATGAAAATCTAAAGCAGGTAAACAAATCGTCTGCAGAAAAAAGACAGTTCGCTGCCACACCTTACCGAAGCCGAGGATCTGCTCCAACTGTGTAAAGTTCTCCATCTCATTTAGATCCATTACACATTGGAACTTCCTTCTGGAACCTGTTGTGGAAGCTACCTCTGTTGAACCCTTCAAGAAATATCTTGATGTAAATCTATATCAGTAAACAAATTGTCTGTGGAAAAAAGACAGTTTGCTGCTACATCTTACAGAAGCTGAGGATTTGAACCAACTGTGGAAAGATCTCCATCTCTTTGATTCATTACACGCTCGAATGTCGGTTCGGAACACGTCGTGGAAGCTATGTCTATTAAAGCCTTCAAGAAACATTTTGATGAAATCGAAAACAGACAATTTTTTTTGGTCTGGAGGACCATATCGATTTGTTTTCGGGCCGTCATTCTTTGTATGTTGCGTCATATATGTTATGTTAGATGGCAACGATTTGTATCTTTATTGCACCATGCCTACAAAAAAATAGTCGCTTGCACCAAACAAACTTGCATACCCTTGTTCGTAAACACCGTTGACATTCCAATCTAAAACTTTCAGAAACCTAATTTGACATTCCAATGTTGTAATTAATGCAATTCCGGTTTGAATGAGTTGGCTTGTTGTGTTGTCCGTCGTCCACCCGTTCCATCCCCCCACTCCCTACAGCCCTAACTTTTGCATGTCCACCACCGCAGCATTGAGTTGGACGGTCAGTTTGGAGGTCTAAACCTTGGACGGCTAGGCGAGCCTAACTCTTTCACGCGTTGGTCCTCTGCCATAATTTGCCATGCAACGACTGAACTAATGACATTCATATTACGCTTTGCGCCAAATACAATTGATTTTCATTAGCCCGTTGCTCAGACCGCTTGAGTGGAAGTTGTTGTTCGTGTGAGC
>JAHWFP010184181.1:3997-14453 GCA_023313725.1 Lithobius niger | reverse complement strand
TTTATACTATTAACATCGGTTTATGTCTATTAATTTGGAATATCGTTCATCATGAGTAGCTTAATGATAATTTTCTTACAAGCAGTGGTTAAGGTAGAGGTTTTTTTTGCGTCAGCAGTTTGAACATGCGTCCCATGAACCACCCGCCTTCATGAATGTCGGTCACCACACGGTTAGCAAAATTGGAGGTTGGCGACTAGATGTAGTTTTACTTGCCAAGACAAGTACGCTTAGCTTAGTGATATTCAAATGACCATATCTTGGGAATTTTACTAGCTAGAAAGTACCATTTGTAGCATTGCGTCCGGAATTTGGGGGGCTGACCAATCATTATTTTGGCATTGGCGCGGTGTCTTTTTGCTGCGAAAACAGTAGAGATAGCCTATGTGGGTAGATGTAAATAAAAAAAATTAACAAAACTGAAATGGTGGGCTGGCACAATAATTTACACTATCTGGTAAGTGGAAAATGCAAAATGGTGTGTCACTGTAAAAGTATAGACCTATTGGCCTAATGGCGTGAGATGAGTGATTGTCATTCGTGAAGATTGCTCATGAACCAGTAGCCAAGTCAGTTTTCTAACAGACAAAACTACTTTGCAAAATAAGCTACTTTTTTCCTAGCAAGTTTATCGCCATTATGCTAGTTGAAGCAGAATTGGTTTGATTTAGCTTGAAGCAGAATTAAGAGTGATTATCTTGTATAAAAAAAAATACCCGAACTACAGCTTTATTTTACATAACATTTTGATTTTACGAGTAACAAAAATGTATCAACCTATTAAACGTGTTTTAAGCTAGATTTTTGTTTCCCCAGGAGCTGAGTTCTATTCTTGCTGAAAAAACGTGAAAGTAACCAATATAATTCTAATTTACGTTAAAAATTTGACTGATTTGTAAACTAACTTCTCAGCCATATCGTAGAAAGTTGAGTTTTGGCAAATGAGAGCTGAAACCCTGACCATTGGGACCTTGCATATCGGCGAAGACTAAAATCATGATAGCCTACTTGGTGATCGTCTGCGCTGACTGCAACAAAGTTGAGTGCCCCACGCCAGAAACGCGCCCATTTTCTATCCACTTGTGCAGCAGCAATATGGCTTTCTTTCTGCATGAATAATATAGGGATGCACGGAATATAAAATATACCGAATATACAACTGCACACTTTACCTGCCAAATACCGAATATACAACCGAATACCTAACCTGCCAATAATGAATAAGGAATATACGCTCGAATACTCAAACTTGCCGAATACGAATATACAGCTGAATACTTAACCTGCTGATAACGAATACGGAATATACAATAGAATGCTCAACTTACCGAATACCGAATACTTAACGTGCTGATAGCGAATACGGAAAAATAGAATCGAATACTCGACTTGCCGAATATGGACTATACAACCAAATACTTAACCTGTCGATAACGAACACAGACTATACAACCGAACATGACAATCTAATACTCAGCTTGCCGAATACCGTTAATTAAACTACCGAATACCGAATATTCGGCATAGGACAATTGAATAAAACCTTGTTTGCTTGGCTAATTACATTTCAGGTGAAATGCTACCTAAAAGAGTAAGCAGGGTACCGTAAACTAGTCGTTATGATTTTGTTGGGTATTTGAAACTAGTTTGTCATTTTTCTGTGCGCCCTGAAACATTTACAACGTAGTTGTGCGCAGTGGTTAAGTCTTTTCAGGTGTCTTGCTTTACCGGCATTGCTTCTTCCTGTCACAATAATTTCCTTGTAATCCTAAATGGGCCCTTGGACTTAAGTCATGGAGACTTGAAACATGATGAAACTTCCGCTTTAGGGTTATTCTTTGATAGTTTGATTGACATGCCAAGATACAGTAAGTAAGTAGAAACTTGTGCAATAATGTCCACTTTGACGTAAACAAAATCCTTGAAGGCTGCATCGAAAACAGAAGATGCTTTTGCCCCCCAGCAACTCGAATGTAAATCCAGTAGCACTTAGGAAGCACTGGCCATTTCACGTTTTCAACTCTCCGCATACCAAATACAATTGCACTAAGGATTGTTTTTCTAATGGATGCATTAAAAAAAATTTGCATAATTTTCTTTAACCCCAGCATTATTCCAGACAAAGCTGTTCTGTAACACTTGTAAATCTGAGCACAACTCAGCAAACCGTTCATTTCTAGCTTAAACGGTTCCCGAGATATCACGGTTTGAGTATCATTCTCTGTTACTAGTCGCCTTTTTGGCGAATGGCGAGTAGGGTTAAATTCAAGTCACTAACTGTTGATTTTTATTCGCGAAATGGCGACCGACATTGGAAAGGGTTGCCCCTCGGGTCTTGCTTTCACCGGGTTTATTTACCCTCAACCATTAATCTCCACACGAAGGAGTTCTCTGGCCATCGCAATACCCAGGGTTGGTGCAGTACTCCCGATTTGTTAGGTGTTCCGTATCACAAGTATTACTACAAAAGAATGTAGTAATAACTTTGTCCCACTCCACTGTCCAGTGCTGCAATTAGGGGTGGTGCAAAGGATACAAGGCACCGAAGCCCCGGGTCCAGGAGGCAGGGGGCCCAAAATTCATGATCATTGGGCCCCAAAAGGGAGAAAATTGAATGTTTGGTGTTGTTTTGGAATTTGGAGTCCCTTTGTCCCCAAAATTGTGCACTTGTTGAGAAGGGGCCCAGTATTTGGCTCTTGCACCCCTCCTTGAAAAAAGCTAGTTTCGGCACTGCCACTGTCGTGCAAGTCCACATCAGGTTTCTAAATGGGATATTCTGTGCAGTCTAACAAGAGATCATAGGTTCGCTTTGATTGTTTCGGAGATAGGCGCAAATACATTAAAAATTACAACAAAATGTTGGACCTATATTTTCATGGAGATTACTTGTAAAAACTTATATTTTTCAGGTTTTTTTCTGCCTTAACATTATTATGTTTTTTGGTAAAGTTTGCTAATGCGGCGAGTGCGTCATTAATTCTTACATGAATCATTAATGTTAGGAATTACGGTAGCTCTTGCGTTAGTTTGTTTTGACGGTAAGTCACAATGATATGCTAAGTATTTAAAAATGCTAGGCTAATGCAAACAAAAGTAAAAATTTATTTTGTAAACTCTCGCAAAGTACCAAGCAGCAACAGTGAACAAATAAATTTTGTATGGCATAAACGGGGATAGGTGCCTATATAAAAGCTTGTTTGCTGGTAATAGCCTCCATGAACCTATAATATTTAGACCTAATTTGTGTGTGAGATGTTCATATAGTTATTTAACAAAAGGCTTTCTTGACAGAGTATAAACGCTGGCTTTAACTAACTTAGCAAACTGAATTTCGGTATTAAGCATTGGACATGGCTCTCGTACAATCGCCTCATTTAACTTGCAACAAATGAAGGCAGATCTGAATGCTTCCATCTGGTTTTCACACAATAGAAATGGCATTTACCCATTCACTTAGCTCATTTACCTTGCAGATTATGCCATTGTCCAGCATCCATTCAAGTTCAGTTGAAACGTCGGCCACTTCTAAGGGAAGCACCTTCTTTGGGGAGGCAACAATTGACACAGAACCAGGTTTAATTTTAATTGAATATCGACGAAGTTTCCTAGATCATTAAACACATCCACAAACTCCGTAGGCAGACCCCTCTTAGTAGAATATCATGTATTACTAAGAACTTCATGTTCGCTTTCGAGAGGTTCACTTGCATGAACCTTGAAGTTCATGCTGGTCCTGTATTGTACGTAGCCTAGGTCTTAGAATGGTTGTACAGGAAACTGCTAAACACTGGACTGTGAAACCTTTACGGCATTTTACTTTTTTCCTCCTTGTATTAACATTTACTATGCTGATACTTTCATAATTCCACATTTGTTTTTCCTGTAATTTGTGTTGCTTGTACAATGGTAGGACGGCCCACATCTGCCTCTGAAGCAGAAGTTTCTGTCAATGTCAGCGACACTAAATTGGCTTCAACCCCTTAGTTTTACCATGTGTCCAGCCACATGTTTATTGGTTTTTGTTGAATAACGCTTCCTGCTTTTAGGGCGTGTACGCAGCGACTCGCCTTTGCATTCTCGCAGCTAGAACTCAATAGCGATGGCAAAGATGACATTGCCATGGTAACAACGCTAAATGGAATAGCTAAATCCGACATCGTTTGAGTAAATACTTGCAGACCTATATAATCCGTGCCAATAATATAAAGAATTCCTCATGACGAAACAATTTTCCCAAACGCTTCTGAACTCACGTTATTTGCTGTTTTCGTTGCGAGGCGGCAGACATAAAACCGCCGCCATGTTGGAATTTGAGGTGATTTCTAGCTTCTAGCTGCGAGAATGCAAAAGCGAGTGGTTGCGTAAACGTGCCCTTAGCGTACTAGTTTGGTTGTTCTACCGCCAGAGACAATTAAAATGAAATGTCAGAATCCGATACTTGAAAATGTGGACAAAGTCCATCAGTCCTGAAACACAGAGCTGCATTTTTAGTGGCTTGAGCCAGTCACCTACCTTGTACTAAGGACTATTGTAGTCCCTAGTTTTGGTTCACAATTCTGGGTGCAAGGGTCAGTTAGTAATGGAAGAGCTTGTTTCATCGCTATCGTCACTTGGCTCATTTTCGTTAGGACTTGTATCGTTCAACATTGCCACCTTTCTCTGTTTTTGGCAGCACATGCGTGAGCAATGACGTCATTAAATGAAAATTTATCGTCAAATACTGGGGATTTCCCAGGATTGTTCAGTGCACATTGATTTGCTCGCTCTGCTGGCAAATTCGTGGAGCTGCTGTGCTGGCTGCTTTCATACTTGTATCCATAAGCCCCATTTTCGCTGGAGCGATCATCTGGATAGCTACTAAGCCTGGTGCATCCTTCATCTGGGTATTTGGCCTTGGTGCACCCGTTTTATTTATTAACAGTCTGTTGTAAGGTGGTTTCAGACGTGGTAGTTAGAATTATACACGGTCAAATAAAAATTTCGGTCCTCCATTGGAAGAACACTTGTTCAGAGGTTTCTTGCAGATTGGTTGCAACTTCACAAATTCCCATTGCCTTTGAGCTGCATATGTATTGCACAAATTCGCCGATCACTCGACAATTGGTGATGGGCCAATTTGGCTGGTGGATTGAGTATGAACAAGGCTGAACCGAACTGAACATAATTGCACTTCTGGTTGGTGGATTTAATATTTCAGTATACTGCTTTTAAAGTTTTTTTGCCAGCTTGCTAATGGCTCAAATCTAACTCTTACTATTCGGAAGTATGGAACAAAATGCTTAGTCATTTTGTACCCTCACTTTACAATGATAGATACAATGATAGATTTCTTTATTTTCAAAAAGTGTGTGGAACCTATGCACCTACAAGACCGTGTGGACATAAAACAGTTTATAAGAAACTTGTGTTTTATTGGAATTTAATGATGTTTAAAAAAGTTTCATTTAGCCTACCAATTGAAAATGTTTGGTCTGCCGGCCAATTGTGACTTAAAATATAAATTTGCACCTATGATTCCATCGTGCACCGTCGTCATGGCCGAGTATCTTTCAGTTTCTGTACCAAAGCTGCTGTCCTAAGCTGATATCCGCATCTGCACCTTAAGACTGTCGATAGATAAAATTAGGGGCTTGCCATATTAACGTGAAATGAGAGCTTGAGGAATCAGAACTGGTGTTAGTCATAACCCACTTCAGGAAATTGGTAGTCCTTGCATCAATCGAAGCCGTCATCACCTGTCTTGTTAGACTGCACTTTGGTATGCAAGTCAGTTTAGCCACATCCGCTACCGTACTTTATGTAACTAACTTCATTTTTCTTGCCATCTTTCTCAGTCGTTTGCGGAGTGGTCACCAGTTCGGACAGTGTCCAAAGAGACCTTTTCGTCCATACCTGCATTCAACCCTCTTCAATGTCAGTTGCCCCTCTCCATTTGGCGTATTAAAACTAACAAACGGACTTGTGTTTTATTTAGCCCTACTCAACAAAAGGGCGACTGCCAATACAGACTGATGGAGCACATTTAAACCATGCACCTGGGCTAGTCCACTCACACGGCCAAAGATCCGCTATTCTCCCTCGTCAGTGGCAAACTCAAAATTCGCTGTGCATTTTGACCACTATGACATTACCACTTAACCTTTAAATGGGTTCAGGTTGATCCCTATTTATGATAAAGAAATATGATTAGCCTTGATGGAAAGAAAACATCACCACCTTTCAGAAAAGATTAAATATATCAATGTAGAGTTAATTAGGATGTTTGAAAGATTACATTAAATTCTAATATTACATCTCATTTTCACCGCTACGACATTACTGCTTTGCCTTTAAATAGGCGTAGGATGGCCCCTATTTATGATAAATAAATTTGATTTACCGTGGCGGAAAGAAAGAAACGTCGTCACTTGTCCTTCCTAAATGGTCAAGTGTATCCATTTAAGTTAATTAGGATGTTTGAAAGATTACACAAGTTCTAATCTAGCTTCTCATTTTGACCGCTATGACATTACCACGGCACCTTTAAGTGAGCGTAGGAAGGCCCCTGTTTATAATAAATGGGTATGATCGATTAGCCTTGGTGGAAAGAAGATATCGCTGCCTTTCAAAAAAGCATAATGATATCCATTTAAGTTAATTAGGAGGCATTCATTTATGTCGAAAACAATGTTCATGTGACCACTTTGCCCACTCTACATGGGCTACGATGGTTCCCATTTTTAATAAATCAATTATAATGATTATCCCTGGTGGAAAGAAGACATTGCCACCCTTCAGGAAAACCTAAATATATCCATATACGACGTTAATTAGAGCATATAATTCGAAAACTGCTTCTTTTATTTTTGGCGACTACGACATTACCACTTTACCTTTAAATGGGAGTAGGATGGCCTATGTTTATGATAAATAAATATGATTAGCGTTGGTGGAAAGACGATGTGGCGACCTTTCAGAAAAGACTACGAATATCCATTTAAGTTAGTTAGGAGGCTTCGTTAAGGACATTTTAAGTCAAAAAATCTCTTTATGTATTTCGACTACCATGACATCACAACATACCTTTTAAATGGGCATATATTGGACGACCCCTTATTCACGATAAATAAATTGATATCCTTGGTGGAAAGAAGGCATCACCACCTTTTAGCAAAGCCTAGGTATATCTGTTTAAGTTAATTTATAATTTAAATATGAACTTCAGACATTCTAATGGAACGAGATGAACGGATTGTCAAAAACTGCAGTTGACTTACGACCTATGTAATGAGTACACTGACTTTGTATTTTGGTCAGGGGGCTCAAATAAAGCGTAGATCGACACCACTAGTATGCAAAGCGAAGAACATGGGTTAATAACCTTCTTTAAAAAAGTTTTTGGTAATCACTTTCAGTGTTTGTAATAAACCCCTTTATTAATTTTAATCTGACTTTTGCTATTGTCACTTGCTAATCGACTCTCTCGAGTGTCTTTAAAGAGCTTGTTTCAGTGAGAACAGCCCGGAAACAGGCCAAATGAGTGTTATTAGCCCAGAAATCAGGCAAAATGAGTGTTGAGTCGCTATGTGGTCCGGTGTAGCCCGAAATCTCGAGTCAAATTCTCAGACCCGGTGTTCCGCCCGAAAACTTGACCTGAATGACTTGGTTATCTGATTCAATAAGTGCTTTCCTCCGGAGATTAAGTGTTCATAAAATTTAGGGATGCATCAAATATTCGGTAATTATTCGGTATTCGGCCAAAAATTCAAGTACTCGGTAATCGGCTGATTACTGATTTTGGCCGAATAGTGACATTCGGTTTTAGGCTGAATACCGAATTTGGCCGAATAGTGTTATGATTTGTTTGCCGAATATTTTTTTTAGTATATATTTACGCAATTGTGTTAATGTAAGAACTTTTAGCTAAGCATTTAGTTTTAGGTTTGTGAGGAATTGTATTCTGACAATTCTAAAAGAACGGGAAAATGATTAAATATGTTTTAAATTACAGGTTTTCGGTTAAGTATAATTCGGTATTCAGCCATTATTCGGCACACAACCGAATAATTCGGTATTCGACCGAATATGTAAATTGTTTAGTGCCGAATATTCGGTATTCGCTATTCGGTAGTTTAACTATTTTGTTGTATGTTCGGTATTCGGTAAGTATATTCAGTATTCGGCAAGGTAAGTATTTGGTTGTATATTCGGTATTCGGTACATTTTGTATTCGGTGCATCCCTAATAAAATTCAATCTGTTGGTTAAGCAGGATTGGAAAAAAATGGAGTTTCTTTTTTAAAAAAATATAAATATGATTTATTTGATTTAAAGCCGGTTTTCATTATTGAAATAGATTTTTTTTAAACTATTAAGTTACAACAGTACTCTATTTATTCCAATTAAATATTACTTATTAATTACATGTTATGTGGGCTGTTACCTGGAGTTTGCTGTGAAACAGGAATGTGACGATTTTTCTACTGCTAAAAATGGCCATACTTTAAAGTGAATTTACATTTTCAATCAAAAGTAGCCTACTTGAATCGTGTATCATTTCTTCTTTCTCATTATAGGCTATTAAAATAATTTATTATATATAAAGACGTACGTTCAGAAATAATTAAGAATGAACAGCCTTTTTTATTGATTTGGGCATCTGATTAAGGCTAGTAACGCTAGAAGTGCAACAGCGCTCAGACAAAACCTGGAAATTTCGGGGAAAATATGCAATTTTGGAAAATCGGGGAAAAAACCAGGGTATTTTATGTCTGATCTGTAAGTTCCATTGAATTAGTAAATCGGAAACAAAATCCTGGGCTAAATAGCAAATATTTTAAACGGGACGGAAAGCCAATGGGCTCGAAATTGGTTAACTAAATATGGATGCAAACCTATTTACGTTGCCTTTTGGACTTATATGTCAGACTGCCTGAGCGGGGAATCGAACCCAGGACCTCTGAAATCAAAGGCCAAGTCCCTACCGCTAAGCCAGACTGACACGGCCTTTTAAAAGGAAACGTCCATAGGCAGCATTTAACACGCACACATATACATGTAAGCATACACTTTTTCCAATCGCCACTGGAGGGACGCTTGATTGCGCGCCACACACCAGTAAAGCCGAAAGGAACACACAAGAAGCGTGAAATAATGGGTTAGCGGTTGGGCCTTGGACTTTGATTTCAGAGGTCCTGGGTTCGATTCCCCGCTCAGGCAGTCTGACAATAAGTCCAAAAGGCAACGTAAATAGGTTTGCATCCGTATTTAGTTAGCAAATATTTTAATTTGTGCTTTAATATGCCGAAGTATTTTAGTACAACTTCAATAGTCCTAATCTTAGGCTAGTACCAGTATCTGTGATGAAAATGCGTTTAGTCTCGTCTGCACTAGTGTCTGAACAGCTCTTTTCTGGGATTGTGGATTATTTTCGTACAAATATTAATCAAAACATTAGCTACTGCCCGTTTTCCTAACTAAACATCCTGCAAACACCTGGAAATTTCCATTGCATGCACCTGGAAAACCTTGTAATGTCAGGGAAATTGAGAATTAAAAAAATTGTCTGGGATGTAGCTATGTGTATCCAGTTCCTAACAGAGCTTTAAACTGCACTGGATTTCCTCCTGGGTACTAGGCTAAGTAATTTAAAAAATGATTACTGAGCCGTAGCCAGAGTCTCCCACCGCAGTCTTTAAAGCCGAGTTAGGAGCTGGATAGCAAGATCCCACAAGTCCCTTACGTGGAAAATTGTATTCCTCGCATGAATCTAGCCTTAATTAAACCATGCTCAATGGCTGTTTGCCGTGACGTCACCATGAGTTAGCCAATAACGAACGAGAACAACGGCTGTTTGGCCGTCTGATTGGACTAGCCAAGTCACGTGATATGCACGTCACTGCAAACAGCCATGGCGTGTGGTATAGATGACCAAATCGATAAAAAAAGGTTGTTCATTCTTCACAATTTAATAAATAATAATAAATTTCAGAACGTAAATGTCTCTTAAAAAACATTCTTAACAGAACTACTATGAACCCACATAATTAAGTCAAATAGCTTATTTCCTCCGTAATCGCTCAATTTCACAAAGAAGACACACGGTCTTGCTAATTTTAAACAGCAACGCAATTGACCTTTGGAGGGCCTGATGAAGACGGTAGGGCTACTGTTGAAAATTAGCAAGATTGTGCGAGTGTCTTCTTTGTGAAATTGTGCGATTATGGAGGAAATAAGCTATTTGACTGTTGAATGTACGTCTTTATATGCAATCTTATTTTAAATAGCCTATAAGGAGAAAGAAGAATTTATCAGTTATCCTTACAGGTAAGGGACCAGTCAATAATTGACCGTGGCCAACATCGTCTTGTTTTTCCAAGACCCAGATGGTGTATTGCTAGTGTCCTGCTCTACGCAGCTGTCAATATTTAGAATACTCAAAAATGATTACCTTGAATAAAAAAAATGATGCGGGGGGG
>JAHWFP010184179.1:0-17247 GCA_023313725.1 Lithobius niger | reverse complement strand
TATAAGACAGAATGGAAAAACACAATAGAAAGGGAAACAAGAAAAAACCACAATTGGTTAAAATTGCCAAATTATAGAAATTCATATGGCAAAAGAGGATTGAATTTTTTAATACCATACATTTTTAACAAGCTGCCAGATGAACTAAGAAACCTGAAACTAAACAACATAAAATACAGGATAAGAGATTATATACTCAAACAATAATTGTATATTTGCATGATTTTTTAATGTGTTTTTTTTTTTAATGTAATAATGTATATAGTTTTTAATGTTATAATGTATATAATGCTTTTATTGTTATTTTTAAATGATATATTTTGAAACTGACATGTTTTAACACTGCTGCTTTTTACATTTATTAATGAACTTTAACTTGTAAATTGTGCACATACAAATACTATTGTATTTCGTGCAGAGTGTGACAATAAACAAATTATTATTATTATTATTATTATTATTACACCAGCTTCACGTAATAGAGATTTTTCTTCGAGGGTCCCTCCTCGTCCTGCGCACATTTCATTTCATGTTGCGGGACGCCCACAGCAGTGGCCCAGAGACATTCATGGCTCTGTACCACTCCATACCCCAAGCAACAACCAAAAAGCAAGTTTGCTTACTGTATCGTCAACTTCTACTTAACTTTTCCACATTCCGTTGTCACAACTTGAAGATATCGGTGATATCCGCAACTCCTGGTCCCGTATTCCATCGCTGGATCCACAACTTGGTTGTGCCCGGCCTGGGCTGCATAGCAGAATTGGTCGTCTCTTGGTGTGGTGTTGCGCGATAGCAGTGGCAGAGTGGTTTGAGTCCCTGCTTGGAGGTTGGAGCAAGCATTCCAGTTGCGTGAAAGCTCCTCCGGCGTCTCCTCCTTGTAGGCTTGGTGACGTTGCGTACTGATATCTCCAAAGGTATTCATGTAGACTGGAACCATACCAAAGCATTTTCGGCCATTACTGGGCGAATTGTTCCGTCGAAACATGTGACCTCGTCGTGGCCAACTCGAGAATCCCATCTTGCCACGAGTGGCATTTTTACGCCTGGCAATTCTGAGCGCCCACTGAAGCTAGAGTTTCAGGGGTAAAGGCCAGGTTTGGAAATAATCATGATTATTTTAAAATAATCGAATTAATCGGATTATTTTGATTATAATCAAGATTATTCTGATTACAACATAAGATTGCAACAATAATTATGACATAGTTAAAGTTGCTCGAGTTTGCTCTATTTCTTACTTGGCAATTGTGACTGCCAAATGCCAATAGAGCAGTGACATTTGCCGCCATATTGGCACCAGTATGGGTTTTGGAGGGCATAACTACAAGGTGCACTACATAAAAATGGAGGGAAAAACAACGGAAGAGCGGATTTCTTAGGCTTAAAATAACGTTGTTTTCTCCAACAACAAAAATCGCGCGTTTTAGGTCTAAGAAATCATTCTTCACAGCATCGGCTTCAGTATGACGCCCTTCTGTTTCTCTCTGCAGTGCCCCTTGCAGCTAACCCATTAAGGCTCCAGCATAGAGTTATATACAATAATACCACATAGTGTCACTGCTCTATAGGGACCTACTTATAGATCTCCTAAGTAATAAAAGTTTAAACCGTGAGTACCAAGAATAAATTTCAATGGTAAGATGTGCACCGCAGTAACTATTATTATAATAATAGTACTTAAAGTCGGTGTAGGTGTTGTGGCACACTGGCACATTCCTCACACATGAGCCGATTAAATGAACACAGTCACATCAGCTTCAGTTGCCGCCTAGAAGTAATAAGTTGCAAAGTCCTTTAGTCTTTTTCCTGGATATAAGGGTTTGAATGTTGCCATTAATTTCCTACTTTGGTTGTTCTTAGTCGACTGTATATTTTTGTATGAATCAGGCAAAAAACGTAGAAGACATACGTTCCTGACTGCAGAAGTTTCAAGAGCCTGCAGTGTATTTTATTTTGGGTTGTTTTAAGTTTTTTTGTACTCGTATATCTACAGTTTTGTGTCAACCTGGTCCTTGATTATAATCAGGTGAATTTCAATTTTAATCAAGTGATTAAAATCGTGATTATAATCAGTTGATTATAATCGTCACAGCCCTGGTAAAGGCAAGAAAAAAAAAAGACCTTTTACAGGCCAGGTAGGGCCGCTCCACCTTTCCCCTCCTCATCCAGCCTCAGCTGCATGAGGAATGCATGGAAAATCCTCATTAACTAACTGTTGCCCTAATTCATATAACTCGTCACAACCGAAGTTTGACATGACACTCACTGCATTGAGAAAAAAAAATTAGCAATGCCATTCCTTCACAAGTTCGGCTTTTATTGACCTATTTGTGACAATAAAGGCTGGTTTTGCGGTGTTTTTATACGTTTTTGATGCTTTAATGCCAAATTCGGGCCTTAACCGAATTTTGTCCAGTTTTCGGGAATAAAACTATCTGGGTTGTGAAAATAAAGGGTTCGCTCACTCACAACGCCCCCCCCCTCCAATTCCCTCCCCCCCCCCCAGCATTTTTTACGCGACCGAAGTCCGTAATTGTGCATGGGTGAAATTATCTGTTTGTTAGATTCACACGGAATTAATGTTGCGCGTAGGCTGTTGCAATACTCCTAACCTGTTGCAATATTCCGTCTTAAAGGGATACCCGGCCTGCCTTATAACATTCCGCCTGCCTTATAACAGTTCGCGCAGGTCGCCTTCCGCGCAAATACGAAAATCAAGGTCATCTGAGATGAACGTAGCTACTGTCTCATTTGGCATTGTGCCTAAAAGACGAACCAGCATGAACGCATTAATCGTGTCGTCACAAACCGGATTGATTCTCTTATTTTAACATCACAATTTATAATTTTCTAGGCTAGTTTCTTACAATTTTGCATCGGCGATCTATTCGAATAATTAATTTTAATTTTTACGGCATTACGCTTTTAGATTTTTGATCTCACGGTAATTATTAGCAAATTAGTACATGCACACACAGATGGTTATTGTAAGAGCACAATGCATCATATAGTTACGGGTCGTTTGTAAATAAAGTTCCATTATATTCAACAGAAAGTCTCCTAGACGCCACATTTTAAAATGGATTTTTAGCTAGGGAAAGACTAACGGTAATGAAATAGACCTTTGGGGCCGTACTCGATGTGGAGGATCGAGAAAAATGGCGCTGGGAGGTATATCCCTTTAAACATCCAACTGTGGTCTTATGCAATTTGGGAAGGTTCAAAAGACGATGGATGGACGTTCAGAATGCGGCGTCCATTTGAGTGGGGGCAGAACAAAACGTCCTTCTTACGTCCAATCTTGGACCAGAATATCATATGTTTCGTAAACAACGTCCTAAATCAAAAATAAATCAATAAATAAGTTAATTAATTTTTTTAAATGCTAACCATTCAATAAATGGTTTGAATAAACAGGACGGAATGCAAAATGATTAGTGGTAATAATTCTTGACATATAAAGTGCAGCTGGGCGTGAGCTATTATTCTATTTTATATTTAGCCTAATATTTGAATTATAAAAGTAGTCGTTTCATGTTAATTAATCAATCTAAGTTAAATATTTCAAATCTACTAGGCTTTGCCCTAAGTCATGGAGATATTATTTATTCACAAGTAAAATCCCTGACGCCCTCTATTAGGCAATTCTCTCCCTACAGTGTGAAAATCCTGCAGTTTCAAACCCTTCTGAATCCAGCAATCCCTTGGTCTCGCTGATATTTGAATGAAGTTTTCGTCCCTCTAGTACGGAGGATATACCTAAAATTGTGCATATTTATCATAAAAGCATGAAACTTGGCAGGAGTGTTGTTTACATCAAATAAAGAATTTTAAGCGTTGTAGGCATTCTTCTAAAGTGCTATGAGCCGCCATATTGGAAAATGGCGGCCCAATTGTCTAAAATCTTGCATTTTTATCATAAAAACGTGAAACTTGGCAGGAATGATGTTTACTTAGAATTATTAAAAATTTAAGCGTTGTAGACATTCTCCTCAATCGCTATGAGCCGCCATATTGGAAAATGGCGCCCAAATTACTTGTTTTCCATAACTCTGAAAAACAGCCCGAAATGGACATGTTTAAGATTTTCTGAAAGGTGGCAATCTATTCTTTCCATTAATCCTCATTAATCCTAACCGAAATTGTTTAACTTAGATAGCGACCGTTCTACACCCATTTAAAGGTGAAGAGGTAATGGCGTAAGCGC
Source organism: Lithobius niger (assembly GCA_023313725.1). Classification (NCBI taxonomy): domain Eukaryota; kingdom Metazoa; phylum Arthropoda; class Chilopoda; order Lithobiomorpha; family Lithobiidae; genus Lithobius; species Lithobius niger. Next base: position 13,037 of record JAHWFP010184179.1, on the reverse strand, counting down.
ATGATGATTTTCGAATTCAAAGTGCTCTTGCGAGCCCCCTAATAGCCCGAAATGGACATGGTTAGGATTTTCCGAAAGGTATGCAGCTATTCTTTCCTTCAATCCTAACCGAAAATGTTTAGCTTAGATAAGAATACAAATGTGAACAATGGTACTTTGAAATTGAAATTAGACACTACACCAATTACAGCTTCACATTTAAACTGGTGTAGGACGGTCCCAATCTAAGCGAAACAATTTTCGGCTAAGATTGATGGAAAGAATAGATCGTCACCTTTCAGGAAATCCAAGTATGTCAATTTCGGGCTAGTAGAAGGCTTGCAAGCGCACTTTGAATTCGAAAATCACTATTCGCTTTCGCCGCTACGCCATCCTTTAAATGAGTGTAGGACAATTCCTACCTTAGTTTAACAATTTCGGTTAGAACTAATGGAAAGAATAGATTGCCACCTTTCAGAAAATTCTAAGCCTGTCCATTTCGGGCTATTAGAAGGCTCGCAAGAGCCCTTTGAATTCTAAAATCATCATACGCTTTCGCCACTATGCCGTTACCCCTTCGCCTTTCAGTTGGTGTAGGACGGTCCCTACCTAAGGTAAAAAAAAATTCGGTTAGGATTGATGAAAAGAATAGATTCCACCCTTTCAAAAAATTCGACGCAAGTCCATTTCGAGCTATTAAAGGGCTCGCAAGCACTTAGAACACGAAAATCACTATAACAACCAATTGAAAAAAGGAGCATCCTTTTGTGAATTAAAGGTGATAATACTTTAAATACGATTGTGTGGTTCAAGGGTTGCTCTTACGTAAAAGATGTATAATCGCTTTCCTGTCCAGGATTGTGTGCTGAACGTCTTTGCTTCACTTTATGCTTTTGATTTGTTGACGGTAAAGTAGTTACAGCCAGAGAACCGTTTGGGGGCAGTAAGTCACCCCCCCCCCCCAGTTTTTTGAACTTGCTATCATACAGCTTTTTTTTCCAGTTACCCTTCATGTTCATTCATACCATACTTAACGCTTTTCACAAAAAGTGAACAATTCCTTCAATTTTGAGCACTATTGAGCACTTTTAAGCACTGTAAACCTGTTATTTACATTAGGGCATATACTATGCATTAATAATGATTCATTAATACAACTTCCAGTACTTACTTCTGGTTGTGTTTAGTATATCATTGGAAAGGAAATGTCAAGAGGAACAATAAAGGCAGGTGATGTAATTTCGCTAACTGTGAAAGGGAATTCAAGTGTCGTATTCAAATGCCATTTTGAAAAGAAAATGGCGTCTTTTCACTAATACATTAGTATCACTTCCGGCAGTTACTTCCGGTTATGTTTGGTATCATTGGAAAGGATATTTCAGGAAAAAGAATAAAGGAAGAGTGTATAATTTTGCTACCTGTGAAAGGGAATTCAATGTTTCAATAAATAACATTGAAAGTGTCGAATTCGAGCAAATGGCCTGTTATTTTACCATATTCACCCTAAACCAAAACTGGTATAAGAGAAGCTACCAAGTTTCTAAAAAGGGTCGGCCTTTGAAAGTAGTGATATCATCCAACCAGGGAAAGTCCGCCAAGGTTAATCCTATTAGCCAAGTTAATCGCACCTACTAATAGTTCGAAAGTTAAATGAAAACTTGAAGATTGCTACTCGCTGTAGCAATGTTCAAGTTTTCATTTAACGTCCTAAGTATTATTCGGTGCGATTAACTTGGCTAATAGGATTAACCTTGGCGGCCTTTCCCTGGTTGGATGATATCACTACTTTCAAAGGCCGACCCTTTTTAGAAACTTGGTGGCCTTTCTTATACCATATTTGATTTTGGGTGGCTATCACTACTTTCATAGGCCTGTGAATACAAAGAACCCCACGGTCTAATCGTCACCTCTTCCTTTTTTGTCTGGAAGTATTTTATGTTTCAATCCCAGTTTGGAGCGCACTGGCTGACTAACATTGATTTTCGTTCGCTTCGCTCACTCAATCAGCACATTCCCCTTCAGTTGCCCCTCCTGAGGTCAATTTTAATCACTCATTGAAGCTGCAATTGCTCACTCAATCAAAATTAATCTCATCTACTTGGCAGATCGTTTACGTGATGGCATCACACAAGCGTAACCATAAAACTCGGCACATAACTAAGACATACTTCTTTGAAAAAAATTCCTCTTTTCCTACTTGATTGGACCGTGTGCTCACGACCTGCATTGTGTTTCAAATTTTTCTGGCAATGATAGATTCCCGGTCTCCTTTCTGTTGCAACTTCTGTAGCTTAGTTACAATGGTGTATTCACGTACCTTAGCAATCACATTCTATAAAACTCACTGATCACATAATATTTCACTTTTGAAATATCACATAATATGAAATTCACTGAACGGTATCCAACCAGCAACCAAGGTTAGTTTATTTACCATGTCGTTGAATTGATTTGATCTGATTTTATTACCGAAGGAAATCGGCATGTCGTTGAAGCAAACAGTGCAATAATTGCAAGAATAGTTATTTTGTTAAAACTCGAGTGAATTGTTGCGGTACATAAGTACTGAAACGGAGCGCGTATAATAAATACTTCAGCATGTTATAATAAACTGTTGGAAAACAATACAAACAATGGTCACAACAATTTTGCATTTACGCGCCACTTCAGGGCCACGTGCTTCTAGCTGCAATACCCATTTTACAAAAAGGGACTCCCCCATACTACTCTTTACCTGTGTGCCAAAATTTAGATACTCAAACTTTTCTTAACGAGCTGTAGACATGTTTTTATACCCTATGAGAATTAACATGGGAGACCTGACCTTAGCTAGTAGTAGCTAGCTAGCCAGTAACACAAATCAACGTTATTAAGGCCACGTTTTCTCCACAAAAGACACCTTCCCAAACTTTAATGTTGTGGTATTCTTCTGTACTGGACCCACGACACCTGATTCCAACGATTTCCTAAGATTTCTACCGCACCAGAAATTTACACCAGTAAGCTGAAATCATGTATAAGCTCATTACTTTACTTTATTTCACTGAGCCTAAAAGCCTTTACGCTATGCGCTCACTACTAATCACTACTTACAGCTATTACAGCTCATTACAGTTAACATGACAACAATTACACTCTAACGTTCAAACAAATAAGCCTCAACAACAAAAAATCATCTACTTGGTGGCGACACACTAGCGTGTGTCTAGATTTTAGTATAATTTTTATACGTTATTTACAATTGCTTTCAAGGGCGAATGCCGTTGGTTTCATCGTTATACTAATTACTTCAAAGTAAAATCACAAATTCAGAGGCCTATTAAGCCATAAGTAAGCAAATCGTATAATAAAAAAAATTCATACCGTATAACTCACTGAATTCCGTGAAACAGTAGTTACAAATCAGGTTTTCAGATAAAATGGTTGGTTGTATGAAAAGTCATTTCAGTTTTTTGGTAAAAAAAAAAAAAATGAATTACGAACAACAGGAAGAAAAAAAGAAAAGTTTAATCCGTTGATTCGTTCAGGAGTTATGAGAAAAAACTTAATTTGACTGCCATTTTGGCTGCCAATTTCCAATATGGCGGCTCATAGTAATTCAGGAGAATGCCTTCAACGCTTAAAATTCTTAATTTTATGCAAACAACATTCCTGTCAAGTTTCATGCTTTTATGATGAAACTGCACAATTTTAGACTATTGGCTGCCATTTTCCAATATGGCGGCTCATAGCAATGCAGGAGAATGCCTAGAACGTTTAAAATTCGTAATTTTATGTAAACAAAATTCCTGTCAAGTTTCATGCTTTTACGATGAAAATGCAAAATTTTAGACTATTTGGCCGCCGTTTTCCAATATGGCGGCTCGTAGCAATTCAGGGGAATGCCTACAACGCTTAAAAGTCTTAATTTGATGTAAACAACAATCCTGCCAAGTTTCATGCTTTTATGATAAAATGCACAATTTCGTCTAATTTGGGGATATATCCTCCGGACTACTCAGCAGGTCACCGAGAATGATCTTGTATGCTTTGATCGAAAACGTTGCAGCCTTTTGCCTCAGTGGAACTTCGCTGCGTGATCTGGTCCAATTAGATGGCATAACTATATGTTCGTAGGTTATCATCCTTCTTCTTCTGTATTGTAGTAATGACTTTGTTATCAAAGAATTATTTATTTATTTTCAGAGGCAAGTCGTAAAGAAAATGTTTGTTTCTTAGAAATGTTTATTTTTGATTACGAGGTACAATGAGGATTATACAGTTCGGCACTAATGCAGGTTACGCCGTTTAGAAAGACTGATCCAATTATTCGTTTCGATGCATTTTTTATTTGTTTCTTTTTCTCTTTACCTCTCTCGCGTACCTGTTGGGTTTCCGTGCGTATGGTATGGATCCCGCCTATGGGACCACAAACTTGGTGGCAGCCATTTTGGCTCAGATATTACTACTTTCTATGGCGAAAACTTGGTGGCAGCCATTTTGGCTCAGATATCACTACTTTCTATGGCCAAAACTTGATGGGTCCCTTTACACTTATGCGGTTTTTGTATGATTATTCTTAACTCCGACGCGTCCTCTTTTGTGCAGTGCTAAATATCGTAGAGGAGAAGAAACGCATTTTTTGGTAGCCTTCATAGTCATCAAGAGTGTCGTACGGTTTACCCGGTCTTGCGTTATTTGTCTCCGAGATCTTCGCGAGACGCACACGTTTTTCTGACGTCAGACACGCTCTACGTCAAAGAGTGAAAAAAAAAACGATTTAAACTTCTATGTTTCAATAATACGCTTTTCTGATCGCTACTTCGAAGCTAAAGAACAAGTAGTGAAAAACCGTTGTATGTATCACATTTTATCTAACACTAAAAAAAAACTAATTTTAGTATTAGCCTAGTATTATTTAATTTTAGTATCATGTCTTGCCAGCAGTTTAAACAATTTCACATTTTGGCTCTTTACTGCCCATGCCAGGCTGGTTGGATTTTTTAAAGGTCGGTTGCGGGATTCGAAACGGCGTTCATTTGGTTTGGTGACTATGACGCTGACCACTGGGCTGTTGCTGCTCGCTTTGTGCGGGATCCCCGGGACCCCCCCCCCCCCCATAAAGCTAGCTTTGCGCATTGCGCAGATGTTTGCCGTTGAGTACTCAGTAGGCAGCCGTCCATTTAACCCTTTAATGCCCATGCCAAACTGGATATTTTTTTTAAAGTCCCGTATGATAGTTGGGTCGGTCGCGGGATTCGATCCGCCATTCACTTGGTTTGCAGACGAGGACGCTGACCACTGGGATGTTGCTGCTCGCTTTACTTGGGGTCCCCGGGGACTCCTCATAAAGCTCGCGTTGCGCGTTGGGACTTAGTTTTTTGCCGTTCAGTAGCCGTCCATTTAAAGGGACGCCAGGCTATAAAGGGTTAAAGGGACGCTGGGCATTAAAAGGTTAAGATCGAATTGTTTGTTGTCTTAACAACTTTTCGATCAAAATGACTTATCTCTGCTCCCAAGATCTTCGGGACAGTGTAATGTTGGTTGTTGGTTTCGGTGCTGCACTGGGTGTAAGAAGCTGAGGGTAGGTTGGTTTTAAGTTTTAATTTTAGGTGTAGTGTAGAGTGTACGTACGGCTTGTGGCTATTTAGATTCTAATAAAGCAAAGTACTGCATTGGTGGTTCCTGTTTTTAAGAAGAGTTCCGCCTCTGACCCTTTAAACTACCGACCTATTTCCCTTACTGTTGTGATTTGTAGAGTGATGGAGTCAATTTTAAGATATACAATTATAAATTTTCGTGAGCAAACTTCAATTATTGGTGGAGACCAGTTTGGTTTCCTCCCTGGCAGGTCTGCATCCCACCAATTATTATTGGTACTTGACCGCTGGACATCCGCTTCAGACGTAGGAGCACCCTGCGATACCATATATTTTGACTTTAAGAAAGTGTCTGAAATGGTTATCAATCGCAAACTTCTGTTCAAAATAAGTAGCTATGGTATCAGCGGCAAACTTTGGTCTTGGCTCAAAGCTTTTCTCCAAAATCGCACTCAACAGGTGGTAGTTGAAAATGTTTGCTCATCGGTGGTTAAGACCGTATGTGGCGTCCCACAAGGATCAGTGCTCGGTCCACTCTTATTTGTTCTTTACATTAATGATCTAAATTTTACAAATGGAAATACTTTCGGCTACAAGTTCGCCGACGATATTAAGATTGGTGCAGAAAACCTGTTCCTCGGCCCATCTGTAGCGTTCGCAAATGAAATTTTGTATGTTAAAACATGGTCTGATACCTGGCAATTACCACTTTCGGTAAATAAATGTCTCTCGTTCCACACTGGAAATTTAAACGGTTGTTATAACTACTCCATTAATAATATTAATCTCCCATCTGTTAAAGAAGTCAAGGATTTGGGCGTTTGGTTTACTAATGATTTGAAATCGTCTCTACATTGCCAGAAGATCTGTGCACTGGCATTCAAGCGCTTGGCCATTATTAATAAATGCTTTATCTCGGGGAGCTCATCAAACAAAATTTGGGCATTTAAGGTATTTGTGCGCCCTTTTCTGGAGTATGCATCACCTGTGTGGTCACCTTATCTGGCAAAGGATATTGACTTGATTGAATCTGTACAACGTAAAATCACCAAAAAAACTTCCTGGGCTGCGTGATTTACACTATCAGGATAGACTTTCCGGGTGCGGGTTAGACTTACTGGAACTACGTAGGATCAGGTCCGATTTGATTTTAACTTATAAGATATTGCATGGTATTAATCCTGTTGATCTTCCATTCTTTGGCGTCGCGCCAAGGACCCATTTCACTAGGGGGCACCAATGGAAACTCGTTATTCAGGGTTCCATTACGGACTGTAGAAAGAATTTTTTTTCACTACCCGTCGCCGAAATTTGGAATGCCCTGGGCTCAGAAACCGTATGTGCAAACACCTTATCGGGTTTTTGCAGATTGCTGCTTAAGGAGCCTCTAAATGTGTTCCGTAAGCGACCATTATAGTATTTTAACTTTTTCTTGGATGCTTTTTGTATTATTATTATTATTTTAATTTTTATTATCTTTACTAATATTGACAATTGGTTTTGACCAAGCTTTATACTACGATTTACATTTATTTTATTTTATTATTTTTTATTATTTTAAGAAACATTGACAATGATACCCGGCTTTTCCCCTCACTTGTCCCTCGTGTTTGGCGATGCCATCGGGGACCATTGCGTCCCTGGTAGGTCTAACCTTGGTGGTAAGGAATTCGTGACCCCAACCCAATACCATATACCCTTCCTATACAGTCGAGCCATCGCCATCGTTTTAAAATTTTAAACTCTTAAACTTTTGCAATTTAAATCTTTTTAGTTTTTAACATCGGATGGCAGTTAGTGACCACCAGGTCCTTGCCATTCCGGTTGTGTTTGCAACGAACCTACATTATTATTATTATTATTATTATTATTAAGTAAAGACGAATTTATCAACATTTTTGTCAACAATACTCACTCCAATTCCATTCCATTAATTAAGTTTTCCACTGTATTTAAACAATTGTTAGCATTCAAATGTAAAACCAAGTCTCGCACCATTCTTAATCAACTCTTAGTAACCAGTGCTATCTTGCTTGCCATCTACAGGGTGTCTCAGAAGTCATGGTCATAAATCGACAGATGGGTAGAACTGATCACATCTATCAAAAAAAAAGACAACCTATAATACATACGCCGGAAATGACTCGTTTCCGAGATAACGGGGCCTGTTCCCCAGGGTGACACAGACACGGTCAGCCAACTTTCAGGGGCAAGCGCAGCACATGCTTAAAAAATGAAACAATACGTTACGGTGAAGATACGCTTAGGAGCGAACCGTTCCTTACAAAGTTATTGTCATCCGTCCTAGACGAGGCACTCACACATTAGGGTTGTAGGTCCCCCCCCCCCCGGGGGGGGGGGGCTAGGTAATTGCTAGAAACAAAGCAAAACGCCCAAAAAAATAGTAAATTGGAATCGCCTACACGGTTGGCTTTGACCGCTTCCCCATAAGGAACCTTTCGTGCCTCATGCAGACTGAAAATGTTGTTGCACACTGCCATGACGAAACTATACTTTGTTCCACATTATGTTTTCAGAGAACTGTCTGTGCGTTGCCACGTTTTCTTCCACTTCGAGTGCAAAAAAATCCGTAAACATCCCATTCGTAAACTCTAACTTTGTTGAGTCTCCAAATGTGATATCCACATGTTTCTGCACTCTTAGTGCAAGGAAACGAGTCGTCATCCAGTCAGTTTTCTGAAAACATAATGTGGAACAAACTATAGTTCATAACAAATGTTCGAAGTGGCCCCCATTTGCTTGAATGTATGACGCCGCTCTTCTACTGAGAGACGCACGAATCCTTGCACAGACCCCCTGGTTCTGCTGAAACGCATCATGAACATGTTGGCGCAATTCTGCCTCAGTGTCTACGCTGCGTGAATAAACAAGTCCCTTCATGTAGCCCCAGATGCAGTAGGCCAATGGATTGAGATCAGGTGAACGGGGAAGCCACGGAATTGGACCTCCGCGGCCAGTCCATCTCTCCTCAAACTGTTCGTTTAGATACTGCCTCACAGCGAGGAGGAAGTGGGGTGGTGCCCCGTCGTGCTGGAACACCATCCTCTGCCATGTCCCCAGTGGGAGGTCCTCGAGCAGACCAGGTAATTCATACTGCAGGAAGGTAAGATATGCCGCCCCTGTAAGCCTGTTGGGTAGAATGATCGGCCCGATGAGGTGATCTCCTACAATACCAGCCCACACATTGATTGAGAAACGATGCTGGTTTCGCGCTTGCAGGGTCGCGTGAGGATTTTGGTGATGGGAAGTGTATACGTACAGGTTTTTCTCCGGGTGTTTCCCGCCTGTTGTACGAGGGTTTCCTCCGGGTACTCCGGTTTCCTCCCTCATGCGGCAAAAAACAACTGTCGTAATGGTGGTACTTCTTCCATTTAACATCTGCTGCTTGTGTCTTTGGGTGGGGGATGCCCCGTGCATCGTCTCTCTAATATTATTATTATTATTTAATTAATGAAAAAAATAATTTATGGAATTTAATTTTAAAAACTCCAAGTGATGGTCTCTTGAAAACCAAATATAGGAAACTTAAGAATCTGGTGAACAAGAATATTGAAGGAGGTAAGCTGCAGTTCTTCAAAAGACGATTGAACAAAATACAGATAAAAAAATAATGTGGAAACAGATTAGTGAACTAACTAGATCTAATGTAAAGAGTATTGACGATTTTATAAGGAAAAACTTTGCAGACTCGACTATTGTTAATACCTGTAATAAGTTTAATGAGAGTTTTGTGAATCAAGCTGCAAATCTCAAGGCTAGATATAACAGAGAAGACACTACAGAGATTGTTGATTGCATTAAGAACAAAAATACCATGTATATTCAAGAAGTTAATAAGGAAGATATGAGAAGAATCATTAGATCAGTTAAAATAAAAAAAATCTGTTGGTGATGATGGAATATTTATCACACACTTGTTATCTGAAAATTCTTTAAATTTTATTGTACCACTTATAAACTCCATAATAACCTCAGAAATCTGGCCTGATAAGCTCAAAGTACAAATATCAAGACCAATTTACAAAAAAGGCCAAAAAAATGATGTAAACAATTATGGATCAATTGCATTATTGCCAGCAATTAACAAAATCGTTAAAAAATTTTTTGCTGAAAAAATTCAAATTTTTTTTAATTAATTTAACATTTTATCTAAAAACCAATTTGGATTCCAAAGGAATAAAGGAACTATTGAATCACTTAAAAAGCTAAATGATAAATTAACAATGGCTTTAAACCATGGAAATTATATTGGCGTTGTACTTATTGATTTACAGAAAGCTTTTGATACAATTAACAGAAAAATTCTACTACAAAAACTTGATATATGTGGCATCAGGAGTAAAATATTGAATATTGTCTCAAGCTACTTACAAAATAGAACTAGTAAAGTAAAAATTGATAATTACAAGAGTGATGCATTAAAATGTGAGGATGGGGTACCTCAGGGCTCTATATTAGGACCTTTATTATTTTTAATATACATTAGCGATATCGATCGTGACATTGATAAAAACAATATTCAAACTTTTGCTGATGATGTCTTTCTACTATCTATTCATGTTGATTATAATCAGATGATGAATAAATTACAATTTTGTATGAATAAAATTACTGACTGGAGCATTAATAATGCAGTATATATTTCTGAAGATAAAACAGTTTTCATGCATTTGAAGACACCACATATGGTGCTAAAACAAAGAGAAATTATTTATCTTTAGGAACCAAACAGAATTATTCAGATTAAAGAAGTAAATGTTGCTAAATACGTAGGTATGACCATTGACTCGAATTATAAATTTAGTGAACATGTTGAATTACTAATTAAGAAATTAAGAAGCATTTTACCAAAATTATACCTTTTGAGACCAATTTTAAACCATAATAATAAGAAAATCGTGTATTATGCGTGGATTGAATCTCATCTACGATATGGGATTCAATTTTATGGCTTCGCCCCAGACTATCTTATAAAAAGAGTTCAAAGTATTCAAAATAAAATAGTTAAAATATTATTTAAAAACAATAAGGACTGCCCAACTCATGAAATATACACGCATAACAAGATAATGAATGTAATTAAGTTGAGGAATTACGTTATCATACTAAAAAAACTATTTTCCAGTGTTTAACTCTTTGGATAGAGAGATAATTTCCTCTCGCCTGAACAATCTTCAATTAAAATTGTCTATAATTAGGAACAATTATGGGAAACGCAACAGTAATTTTGTTTTGCCATCTGTTTTTAGCCTACTGCCCAAAACGCTTTTTTCTAGATAAATACTCTACATTAAAAAGGGAACTGAAGAATTGGATTGTTCACCAATGATGTTGTAAATATTTATAATCATATTTTGTTTTCACTTTACGTTTGTGTTAATGTATGCTTTGTAATTAGAATACCATATTGATACGCATTGTTAGATAGGCAGTTATTTATTTATTAGAACCATAATTCTATAATTTTGTTTTTTTATATATTCGAATTCACACCTTGTTCCAAATGACTTAATTGTACCTCATACACAAGCACATTTATTGTGCTTCATCGGGTACTTTTGTAACACAATAAATAAATAAATATTATTATTATTATTATTATTATTATTATTAGATCTCTTAGCAATCGTTAGAGATATAAAAGAAACAGAAGAAAAAAGAGATGATACGACGAATCTGACATCCCATCAAGAAATAAATAATAAAAATTCAACAGAAACGTAAATAATACTGATGACAACTACATCAATGACATTTGCGAAAATTTCGACGATTTAGAGGCTCTTTTTTGTTGCTCCACCTTTAAAAATATTAAGTGCATTCATACAAATATTCGTAGCTGTAGGCTACACTGGGATTCCTGGTTGGCAGAATTCTATACCGCTAATATTCAATGGGATGTGATTGCCCTTACTGAAGTAAACATTACAGAAAACGAAAGTGCTCTTTACCAAATTAAAAATTATGTTCAATTTGCAAACTGCAGGGAGAAAAAAAGAGGTGGAGGAATACTGTTGTTTTTCAACGAAAATACAGTTAAAAATGTTGTGTGTAAAAAGGTAAAAATTGATGAAAATGAAATTATGTCTAGTATATTGGAATTTAACAACAAAACATTTGAAATTATAACTGTTTATAAAAAACCCTCTGCAAGTAGACAACATTTCATTAAGAAGATTAAAGAATATGTTAAAAATATTGATATAAATAACAATATACTTTTATTAGGAGATTTTAACTTTAACATTTTAGAAGGCCATCAAGATCCAAATGAAAAATATGACATTGAAAGATTTGAAAATACAATGGCAGCTTTAGGCCTTACTACACATATAAATTCCCCCACCAGAGTTGATTTTAGAGAAAACAGAATTACAACATCATGTATCGACCTAATTTACAGCAAACTTCAACATTTTTTATATAACTCCTTTGTAATAAAAATAAAAATTGCGGATCATTACTTCACGGCAATTCAAATTTGGTGTGAAGAATACTCGCCTAATGAACAGGTACAGAAAAGTACATATTATCAGCAACTCAATCACAAAGGTGTTAATTTACAGCTTAAAAATTATAACTGGAATTATTTGCACAAACTTAGTAGACCTAATGATATTTACAATGAAATTGAAACTGTGGTTAAAAATATTTACAATAGTAATACTATCACAAAGTCTCATAGAAATTTAAAAATAAATAAAAATAAAAATGAACAAAGACAGGAATGGATGAACTCTGATCTATTGAAAATAATTAACGAAAAAAATAAACTTTGGAATACAATTGCTAAAACAAAAATTCCTAATGTAAAGGACTTAGAAAAATACAAAGCACTTAAGAAAAATATTACAAAACAAATTCTGGTTGCCAAAGCAGAATACTACAAAATATTCTTTGAAACAAATAAACATGATGGTAAAAAAATTTGGGATAAAATAAATACAATAAGTGGACTCAGTAAGAAAAAAAATGGTAACTTAGATGAACAAATAAAAAAAAATTTCAAAGAAAATAATACACAAATGCTTTGTAACAATTTTGCCAAATACTTTGACCAAGAAGTACCACTATTGAAACTACAAAAAAACAAAGATAACGCTTCTAAAACAAAAAATAAAACTTCAAACACAAGAAATACAAGCACATGTATTAATTCTTTTCAAGTTGTAAAACCAACCACCCAAAATATTATCACAATTATGTTAAATTTAAACTTAAAAAAATCTTGTGGATATGATGGTTTTTTATTGGAACATTTTGTCAATAATAAGGAAAATTCAGCAGAATTCTTGAAGATACTTATTGATGCAATTATTGATTCTGAAATTTGGCCTGATAGCCTAAAAAAGCAAGTTATAAGACCTATATATAAAAAAAGTGAAAAAAATTTTTACAGTAATTACAGGCCTGTTGCTTTACTCCCAGTTCTTAATAAAATCGTTGAAAAATATTTTG
>JAHWFP010184178.1:3303-19624 GCA_023313725.1 Lithobius niger | reverse complement strand
TAGCATCTTCGTATGCTTTCACAAACTGTCTGGTCTTGTGAGGGTAGGCCTGACTGGCAAACGTCATAATCTGGCATTTGTCCCTCAAGTTTCTCAACAGTACGACATACTGAGCATTGAGTGCGATGTCGCGTTGATTTCTGCCCTGACAAAACAGATTTTGAGTCAAATAAAAAATTGAGAACTTGTTGTGATGGCCGTGACGAGTAAACCACTCGGCAATGTCGCAACTGGATGATGCCACCGTCCTCATGAGGTCATCAATTATAATTAATTTATTAATATTAGGGTTGTAACGGGTCACGTCGCCAGGCAAACCTTCTTGAAACACAATTTTATCTTTGTACTTCTCCATCCAAGACTGATAGCTCGAGTAATGCCAATAAATTTCCTCAATTTTCTGATCTGTCATTTGGTCCATACTGTCTATAAACCTCAGCACCCAACTGGTCTTACCGCCCGACGTTGGTGCAGCCACTATACAGTTGAAAGTTAGATGAAATTGGGCGAAATTGTCGACGAGCTTTGCGGCCATCGTTTTTTTTTTATTCATCCCACGCTTTAAGGAAGACTCTCAAGAGCCAGGCTATGCAATTTAAAATCAGAAATAAAGCAAGTACTAGAGTTTTTCCCAGCTCGTATTTAGGATCAGAGACTATAGAAGAAGCCCGACTAGAGGACGAGGTACCGTCCATAGTGTTGTCTGTCTGGCTGACAACTAATTCCATTCACACCACAGTCGTCCTCTATATACCCTCCTCACCCTAACCCCCCATAAAAAAAAAACCCAACTGAAGAAAAAAAAGCAAAAGAACGCGCGGGCGCCGGGAGGCGCTTCACCCCCTTTTTTAAAAACGCGGGCGGCGGGCGGGCGGCGGGCGGCGGCGGCGGGGGAGGCCTAACCTTTCCCCCCCAGGCCGACAGGGGGGAAAGGATACACCTCGAGTGTATGGAAGCTCAGTCTCTCTCACTCTCTCTCAGTAACCCCAAGGATACGAAATATAAGAGTTTCTATCCATACATCACTTTGTTACCACAGGCCGATATGTTTTGTGCTGACTGGTAGTAAACAACTTATTATTTTTACGCACAATTTTGTGGGGTTCGGTAATAATCACCGTTTCGTTGCGGTCAATGTTCTGCACCATTTCAGCAATCAGATCAAAATCCAGGATCTGACTGTTACGATAATTCAATGTAATTCCTCTTACCTTGACCACAGTTCTTTCACCTTGGTCACTACGAACTATGAATGCATAGTTTTTGGCTCCGTTACTACAAAAACGAGTGATGTGAGCGTTTTTTCCATACCAACTCAAGTCGTTGGAGAGCCCTCCCAGCTTGTTGGCGGTTTCAAGATCCAGTTTCTGACTTGTATTTTTTTCTATAAAATAAACCGAGTCTGTATCGGTGTAGAGTGCGGAGCCTGGTTCGTACTGTCGTAGCAATTGTAATAGGCGCAGTCTACCATAAGATGTTATGAAGCTAGAAATCACGACAGACACGTTTTGATTTCCTTCTGATAAGTTTTGATTACTTCTGTATCGTACAGTAGCAATCTCGCGATCGTCTGCCCCTTCAAAATCAATTGTAGATATTGTATTGTCATCGTTCAAAACAAAACTAAAAAATTCTGATGCGCTGTCGAAATATTTTGTTCCGAGCAAGTCTTCTCGTTGTCCAAATTTGCCACTGAGCGAATTCAGCAAGGCTTTCGCTATGGTACGTCCTCCAGGGTTAACTTTAATTCGTTCAGGGTTTAAACTAAGTTGTTCCTTTTCCTGTACATGTTTTACATAAGCCTCTTTTTGTTCCAGACTGTTGCAGCCCTCCGGAAAACCGGCACACTCTAGTTTTTGAGCATAGAATGTCTTGACGTAACCAGTAAACAGACCTCCCTCGCCGCTGTCAGGATCATAAATTGTTGTTTTGGGGAAATGGTAGACAGTTAGGAGTCGTACTATTTTATAACCATCTTTCATTGCTTGTTGGAGTTCGGGCGAAACAAATACTGCCTGAAAGCTTCGTTGTGCATCACTATGATTACATCTCTTGTCTTGTTCGGGTGGTCTGTCCAGACAAGTACGACACAGACAAAAATACACCTTGCCTTCGTGATGATAACCTAGAGTGGGGATAAATAAGCCCCGTGGCGGAAGTACTATGGCTTCGATGAGTCCAAAAAAGTTTTCTATGTTTGTACTGTCCTTGAATTCTGTTATAATTGTTGGGTGGCCAACAGGGAAGCGTTCATAAAGCATGACGGTAGGGTAGAGGCTGACTATATCACCTGCTAAGATTTTTTCTTCTGCCCCGGTTGTGTGTAAATGCTTGAAAGTTGACACACGCCCTCCTACATAAGCTGCTCTAGGACGTAGAATTGGAGGAATCTTGTCAAAAGCCTTTTCAAAGGTTTTTAATTTTTCATCAGCTTGCATTTCTTCTCTAAAATCACAGGCCCACTTCTGAATGTAATTTACATTCGCAATCTCTTCCAATGCCCGTCGTCTGATGACGGTTTTTTCAAAAGCATCTTGTGCTGTTAAATGATTGAAAGGTAACCATTGGTGACGGTTGACAATACAACGCTCACAGCCATGTACATGACATCCTAAAAATGCAAAAACTGTATTAGTAGTCTGACAATAACCATCAACAGTCCATTTTCCGCCTAAAAATACTTTTTCACCACCATTTGTTGCATGTTGAATGAAAATCCCCCGTGTTTTACTCTCCCAGTCTAGCCAGACCAGCGCTTCACGAGAGTATTTACGTGCTGGCTGGTAGCCCTCCGAAGGGATGCAGGCAATCGTGTCCTTTTCTAAGTGTAGAGTCCTAAATATGGTCATGGCAAGATGACTTAAGCTCACACAACTATGGAACGGTTCTAAAAATGGACAAATTTCTTGAATAAGTTGTCTGAATTTCAAACAACAAGCCATAAGCACACTCACATCACTACAACAATATTTAACAAGTTCATTCTTAAAATTGAAGACCACATTTTCTGCTCTCTGCTGAGCATGCCAGGTTTCCAGTTTGAGCTTCGCATCCCTCGACATACCATCAGGATCGTAGAAATGCAAATCTGGAATCGGTCCTTCGTATTCATAATTTTCAGGACGATTGAAAAAATGAGGGAAAGATCCTTTAGAGTAGAGGGACTCGGGTAAACCTAGACTAGCTGGAAGCTTTGCTAAAGGAAGGAGCAAAAACTTGAAAGAGTCTACTAGTTTTATTCCCTCGATCTTGGCTGTCACAATTTTGCCTCCACTATAGATAACATCAGTAGGTTTAACACCTTTTTGTAATGCCCATTTTAACACGAATTGGAAATCAAAATTTGCTCCACAGTGTGCTATCAAGCACATGTCTGAATCATCATGATGTGTTTCAAACAGCCATTCACAAAACTTGTCCAACGTCTGGTCTCCATCCATAAAAACTTTGTGCTTCACGCCACACATATCACACGACTCGGATTCGAAACAGTTGGTGCATGCTATGTCAATCACAGCCATATTTACACTGTGTAAAAAATATTCCTTTTCCTTGGCATCAAAAACCTGTTCATTTTGAGTGGTCTCAAAGTCAAACATCCCAATCCGTACACAATCCTTTTTCTTAGGATGTGGAAGGGGCTGAATGCAACAGCGGTGCTCAGGGTATAACCATTTCTTGCAAATTTTGCAGAACCTTTCCCCACAATGATGTGAGGTTTTAGCAGTCCCTGCATACGTCAAGAAACATTTTCGACATTTGTACAACGATTTACATACGCTGACGTTTTTAAAGGGCGGCTGTGGTGTGTAATGTCGTGCATAGCATTCATAGTTACGAAACAATCGGTTGCATGCTGCACATTGTAGCCATCGTTTCAGGAAGCATCAAAACTTTGGACTGTGACAACTGAAACACTTGAAGCGTTGACAAGAATGTTTTTTCCGATCATGATATGGTTTGACACATGTGTGACAAAAATAATGACTGCGAAACAGAATCCTTGGTTTTAGTATGCCACAAAAATGATTTTGATGAAAACACAAGTATATTCGTTTCATATTTGGAGGCCCTTCGAAAACTACCTGAAATTTAGTACCTACCTTTTCAAACACAACTATCTGGAACTCGACTAAAAACTCTTGAAAATAACGGACGTCGACCAAAGAACAGCCGTCTGGACGTAACGGAACCTTTGAATCCTTATGTAGTTTAATAGCTAAATCTTTTTGTACAAGTGTAGATCTACGAATTTTTTGATACAACAATTTGTCCTCTACATGTGCTTTACATGTGACTAGACTGCGTGCTAAACATAATTTGTCATTTCTGTTCTTTGTAACAACTGTAGATCTCCGATTACTTGATAACCACAGCCAAATGTCTGTTTTTGAAGCAGTCTTTTTGGGAAATGTGCCACCGTTTTCAATTCGAATATGTGTTAATTTAATTTCTAGCTTTGAGAATACATCGACAGTTTTCCACCTCTGGTTTAGCCGTAGCAAAAGAGCTAAAATATTCTCAACGGCAAAACTTTCCCTTGTATGAAATGGTAAGAACAGCCCATTTTCAAACCCAGCTCCAAGTATCGTAACACCTATTAAATCTTGAGGATTAATTCCGGTCAGAAGTCGTTCGAAAATATCCTCCATTAATTGATCTATGTATGTAACAGGGTTTAATCTGTGCTGACTCAAATAATCGGCATCTACAGGACTAATTTCTACAGAATAAACGCTTGTGTTTGTCTTGTATTTTCGTATAAAACGCCCCATACAGCGAGTTATGGAATATCTTGGGGCAGTAAAAATTTGAGTTGGTGGATCATTACATTCATAAGGAGGCTGATTAGAAGTAGAAGGTTTATTAGAGACTGGACCACCACCACTCTGTTGCAAAACGTTTGTGGAGGAAGCTAAAAAATAAAAATTAAAAAATTAATTTTTTATGTTATTTTGAAGACCAGAATAGGCTTGTGAGTGAAAGGTAAAATCTTACATACTTGTCTTGTGTTTGTAATGTTGACTGGATGTGGTAAACCTCCATCATTAGAACTACTATTTTCTGGCTTGCTAAGCTTGATTTTTTTTATGAGATGATGTGGTAATGAACTCAGCAGCTTTCTTGCATGGCCCTAGTGATGTTGTTGCTATTTCTTTAGCTATCCTCTTGCGTTGTTGGGGAAAAACTGGTTTATCTGTTGGTTTCTTTTTTTCGGTTTTCAAAACGGATGTTGTTGTCGTTATTGTTGTAGGAACTAGGGAGGACATGGCTGAAATTCTCCGTGTCCAACATGCTATTGCTTGTGAAACGTGTGGCATGATGCAACGCATGTGTAGTAAATCAAACTCGGACAGGGTCACCGACATACCTTGCGCACTCAACAAAATCATGTTTTCGGTAACAAGCTTTACAGAAAAGCTGTTCGTGGTGAAATCGAGAGGAGTGTGTGGAGACCTCCAATAAATTCTTGTCACAAAATTTAGCCATTCCTCCGGACATAAAACCACATAGGGCTCGGTTAGTTTACCAATAGCTATTTTTACTTCACAACCATCAGGATAAACTCGGACGAAATGGTTGATTGTTAGTGGGAATAGATCAGAAAACAATTCCATGGCTCTGTAGGAAGAAGGAACCAAAGGAGAAAAAAATTACACTGGTTGTGTCAGAGCAGTCAGTTGTTCTCCAGAAGTGGCTAACTCTTCAATAGAAGGTAGTCGGGCTTCAAGCACAGCATCCAACTTGGTAGTAAGCATGACTGTGCGAGCCCAATTAATGCTCTGAACTGTTTGAAGCTAAGAACAATGAGATAGTGACTGTCTTTCTCAAAGCTGTACTTTGTATGATAGATGATTCAGTGCGGTTTACAACCAGCTTTAATCGGCTTCCATAATTGTAAATTTTCGTGAAATCAAAATTGCTTTCCTCGGCTGTCACAATGTCATTACTCCAGTGATAAAACTATGTAGGGCTCGGTCAGTTTACCAATAGCTACTTTCACTTTCACAGCTATCAGGATAAATTCGTACGAAATGGTTGATTGTTAGCGAGGGAATACATCAGAAAAAAATCCCATGGCTCTGTAGGAAGAAGGAACAAAAGGAGAAAAAAATTATATTGACTGTGTTGGAGCAGTCAGTTGTTCACTAGAAGTGGCTAACTCTTCAGCAGAAGGTAGTCGGGCTTCAAGCATGGCATCCAGTTTGTCAGTAAGTGTATGCACGAACCCAATTAGTGCTCTGAACTGTTTAAAGCTCAGAACGATGAGGTTCCGACTGTCTTTCTCAAAGATGTATTTTGAGTGATGCAGGTTTTCAGTACGGTTTACAATCAGCTTTAGTCGGCTTCCATAATTGTAAACCTTTGTGAAATCAAGGCTGCTTTCCACATCCGACACAATGTCGTGAAAATCTGAATAATTTTCCCTGAACATCCGCCATTGAGGGACGGCGAATGCTACGCCTCGTGCCCCTGCCTTGAGATCATTATTTGGAGCAATAAATTCTCGTAACTGGAGATAAAGCTGGTTTTTAAATGGCTTTATCTCGATATAGGCCTGATTGCCGAGGAAATACAGGCTTGGGCGATTCAGTGTCATGTCTATAGGAAAAAAAGAAAGAAAAAATAGCTCATCTTTAAAACCTGAGACCCCTTTGCTTTCGAGTATAGGCCTACAACGTCACACATCATGTTTTCATTCTTACCGAGTTGAAAGCTGAAGTTTTTTTCCACAACAGGTGTGAGAGACCTACAAAGAGAGGAGGTGTTAGCTGGCACACGTCAGAAAAAAATGAATAAAAAAGGAAGTGGTAGAGGGGAAACGAGCATTATCTGGCTGGCTGGACGGGAAAAAATACAACAGGAACCAGTACACGCCCGAGTAAACAGGCGATACTGCCTGAGCGGAGATTGGGAGGGAGGGAGAGAGAGACAGAGAGCAGCCAAGTATGAACTCACCTCGATCACGATTAGAGCACGGGAAAGAAGCAGTGACTGAAAAGAGATGCTGGGTTTCCAGTTTTTATACCAAATGTGTTGTAGGGGCGGGATAGTTTTTCGACAAATCTCAGAACTGTAGGTAAATATGCGACCAACCACACAACGATGTTATCTATTGATTTTATATAAGCCTTTCCCTAGCCTATGAGAGAAATATGTTATTGAATTTGAGTGTCCCGCCTACATAACAGCCAATATTGCGTGACACGCGATTGGAAAACGGTTGAATGAGAGCCATTCAGCCGGAGGGCGTGCTACGGTTTTGTTACTCCAACGGTTGTCAATCGATTGGGTTTTTTGTTTTCTAAAGGATGGATGAGAACGTGCACGCATTCATTTACATAACCGTTAATATTGTATGACACACGATCAACCCCCACGCAAAGGACAGGAAAAACGGTTGAATGAAAACCATTCAGAGCGTGACATGATTCGGAGTGGGTGTTGCTATAGCTTTGTTACTCTGTATTGATCAGACTTTCGTTTTCTAGTGGATGTACACAAACGTTCAGCAGACCTATCCATGCATATTTG
The DNA here is from genome assembly GCA_023313725.1 of Lithobius niger. Taxonomy (NCBI): domain Eukaryota; kingdom Metazoa; phylum Arthropoda; class Chilopoda; order Lithobiomorpha; family Lithobiidae; genus Lithobius; species Lithobius niger. Next base: position 12,088 of record JAHWFP010184178.1, on the reverse strand, counting down.
TATAACACGCAATTGCTTGTACACATAAAGGACCGGAAACCGATTGAATGAAAAGTCATTCAGAGCGTGACCAAATTCGGAGGGACTCAGTGGTTTAAAATACCCTAATTGATGCTGTATTCATATACATGTATTGATGTACCATTTTCTATAGCCTGACAAAACATCTTTTGTATTATCAACATCAATACATATTGTTGTGAAAGAACATGCAACATGGTGTGACTGTTACTTTTACTCACGGAATGAACGCCCTCTTTACAATATTTTTCTGAGGCCGGTACATAGATTGCGTGCTACATCCCAAAAACGTTTTTTGTTACCAGTGTGGGCAGCCAACCTTGTACTCTGTCACACCCTCCCACGTGTCTTAATAAGGAAGGCTAGCCAATCGAGTGAAAGAGAGGGCATGTCTTATCCTAGGGCGATATTCCCTTAAAATGGTAACGCTTTTTTGAGGTAGTCATTGCTTTTCGTAAAACTTCGACCAACAAACAACATGGAAGAATATATCAGCAACAACAACAACAACAATAGTCCGCAATCACCAGTAAGTACACCACTTTTTACGTGGCAAGATTTATTTTATTTTATTTTAGTTTATTAGAAGAAACAAATCTACAGAATCCGTCCTACGTCGGTGTAAACTTGTCGCCATTATCAATATTAATACTGTTAGAAAATGTTGGGAAGTGTAGGTGTCACAAGAGAAGGGTGTAGGGAGCTAGGAGCGAGGGTGTTCCGAGCAGCCCACAGCCGATAGCATCCCTATCAGCATTAAAAAAAAAAAAAATGTTGTCCTCACATGCTTTCTGATTTTTTCGTTTGTTAAGTTCAAAAACAGAGGGTGAAGATCGACTCAGAAAAAGATTTTATGACCGTCTTCTTTATTAGCGTTGTAATGATGTAATATGCTTATCAGTTCTTCTCGTAAAGAAGTAATATAACACTTTTTCATATTAAAAAATGTTGTTTCGGACTAGTTTTGCAGCGGCCTCTTAAAGGTTTGTTGTCATGCTGTCGAAAAATTGTCATGACTGGCTAGCAGTTGACAATCTAAATTACGGGTTTGTAGGCACAAAAATGTTGTTTCTGATGAATAATTGTTCTTTTTTCTTCTTTTTCAGCTCCGGCTCTACAAAACTCTGGCACACGAAAAATGACGACTCTACAAAACTCTCGATTCTGGTCTGAAAATTTAAAACAGTTATCCTAAATTCACGTGAAAAATGAGAGTTCTGTCATCCAACAAATGCTTCCCTGCAGCGCTCCTATTTTCTCTTCCAGCTAGATTTGTAATAAAAGTTAGGTGGAAGCCTAGAGACCAAGACCTTTTTTTCAGCAACAGTGTTAGACTTCCTGGATGTACACGGATTCTCTGCTCATACATTTTTACCTACCTTACTTGACACAAAAACAGTGCTAGGATACATAAATGCTACAAACCAATCACCTAAAAAACACTACTGTAGTTACAAATAATATCTTGAATGCTACAAATAAACATAAATAACGCTTTTACATTGCTCTCGTGAAAAGCTACATATTTTTGTCTTTCAGCTAGATTTGTGATAAAAGTTAGATGGAAGACCAAGACTTTATTTTTTCAGCAACAGATTGATACAATGTCAGGCTTCCTAAAGGTACATGGATACTCTACTCATGATTTTTACCTACTTGCTTGCCACAAACGATGCAATACCCTCAAATTGAGGATCTAAAAAACACTACTACATTGTAAATAATGACTTGAACGCTGGAAACAACAAAAATAACATTAATTGGTTTAGTCTTGGGAGTGATGGCAATAATACAACATCCTCAATATCTACATCCTAAAAAATAAAATCTTGCTTCTGCTGAAAAATGTGCCTACTTCTGCCGAAAAATCTGTCTAACACTCACAATACTAATCAAAAATAGCATTGGGAGTGTTAGAATAGCATTGGGAGTGTGAAAAGTGGAGGGGGGGACCGTAGACGGTAAAATTGTACCCTTGCGACGCTTGTGAGTGTTACGGAATAGACATATATGACAAAGGAGGGTCTATTATTACTACTACTGCCGGTATCATTCGCACAGTCATAACCAACTAAATTTGAAAAATCCTTGGAATACGTGGAAGCGGCTTCCCCTCCTCGCGTCCACTCTTGTAGCTGAATGCCAATGCGTTTGAAAATTCGTGTGGTTTCATTCACACTCAACCCACATGAAACGTGTCATGCGTTTTAAATTTTATTCCGAAAATCATATCTTAACACTGTCAATTTTATACATGATTAATCCTCATTACCAATCATGTATGTGGCGTTTATCATTCTGGCCACTTTTAACTAATACTTAAAATAGACAACTTCATGTTCCCAACTAAAGTCATGCAATTATTTTCCCACTTTATTTCCCCTCTTAACCTGTTTTGTAAAGTGTATTAAAACTTTTTAATTGCGTACATTAATTCAACAATCCTATATACGTATCCCAAGGGACCCTGCCCTAGTTTCTCGTGTGTGTACTTGTGTGTTCTTCATACTAATGTTTATTTAATCCAAGTGGCATTTTAAACTTCTTCGCTTACACTTAAGTCTGTAGTTAGCAATAGTGTTATCCTTGACTGGGCCAACTCCCCATCCAGTCAAATTAATTTGTGTCTTGGTACCTTTTATGCACTGCCGGTATCATTCGCACAGTCATTACCAACTAAATTTGAAAAATCCTTGGAATATGTGGAAGCGGCTTACCCTCCTCGCATCCACTCTTGTAGCTAAATTTGCCAATGCTTTTGAAAATTCGTGTGGTTTCATTCACACTCAACCCACATGAAACGTGTCATGCATTTTAAATTTTATTCCGAAAATCATATCTTAACAATGTCAATTTTATACATGATTAATCCTCATGACCAATCGTGTATGTGGCGTTTATCATTCTGGCCACTTTTAACTAATACTTAATGTCAAATGGTTATACATGACCTATTTCATTACCAATCATGTGTGTGGCGTTTACCATTCCGGCCACTTTTAAATTAAATCGACACCAACGTAGAAGTATACATGACCTATTCCCCCTTACCAATCATGTATGCAGGTTTTACCAGTCCACCCGCAGTCAACAACAACCAGCACCAACAACGTGTGTGTAGGGGGGGGGGGGGGGGCCTGATTCCCTTTTATGCTCCCCCTGTATCGTGAAAGAACATGCGCATGGAATAACATCACCTGAATAGGCGATTTCTGTCAATATCACTTATCTTTTAATCCATCCGTGTTCCATTCATTTCTCCCCACCATGTGTCTTTCCACCAGCATTTTTCCACTCTCTGGTCATCTATGTGCCCTCGTCTTTATATCACTTCTGCAATCAACCAATTCACAGGAAAGAAAAATTACTACAGTTCTTATTTCATGAATATATTAATTATTCATCACTTTTTTAGGATACACCTAGCCGTATGTCCATTGTCCTGTAATACATTTCAATACAATTACATTTCCCCAATTTCTGTGTACATGTTTTATTTATTTTCCACTTGTATTTTCTCTCTGTCGGATTTATTTTCCGGCAACAGGGTGTTTTAAGATAGCTTAGAAAGTGGCCATAGCCACTATTTTTGGTCTCACATGACCTCAATTTAAAGTCACCAAGGTCTTGCAAGGGTTATTTTTGTCAACAGAGGGGATGCGACAAGGATGCGGCGTCACAAAGGTTACCCCTTGCCCTACTTCGGTGTCTACGTCAGAGAGTGGGTGGGATTTGACGGCTTATTTACAACTGACTGATGCGTGAGCTACGAGCATTGGTAGTTTCGATTTGGGGGTGACAGTTTCGACTACGGTCCCTTCCGACGTCACCTCTGACCCCCAATCGATTGACCACTCACGTGAACTCCCCCAAAACTCGAGAATAAGTTTGACCGTTGCTTTCTCATACGAATTGTATTATTCCATCATTTGGCTGCTTTTCCCCTGCTCACTAAATCTTAACCAACTATGGGTCCTAAGAAACGTTCCGTACCCTCCAGGAAACGTACTGCTTCATCCAGTGGCCGCATCGTATTTAATCGCACCGACCAACTTGGCGTAGAACTTGCCGCTATTACGAGGCGAATCTCACAGCTTAACTCTTGAAGCCTAGGCCCATCCTGACCTACGACCCATCGGACCTAACCTCCCATAGTCAAAAAAAAATCAATATGATTTTCTATTTGAAAATTAGAGAACCCAAGCTAATGTATGATACAAAAAAATATAAAAATTTAAAGGAAAATTCGTCGATGTTTAAATCAACCATTTAAATTTATCAAGTTAACTAGACCCCAAACTGTAATTTCAATCGTTCTTCACCAAGTCACCCAATTTCCCTGTTTAATTCAGAACAATTTTCACTGTTTTTAAAATAAAAATATAAAATATATCTTAGAATCATCTTCAGAAAATTTTTTCACTTGTAACGGCGGACGCTACGACGGCTGAGGTGCTTGTAACGCCCCCGGTTTCCTGGTTTGACACGGATATTCAGCTTAAGGTGTTGCGGTGATTATTGCGACTTTTACGGCATAAGCACAGCATGAGCTACAGTCCCAGCATGGGGGATGGAGCGTCGGGTCCTAAATTAAAGGGGCCTAACCTTAATACTGCTGGTATTTCACTGCCACCAGCGATGGAAATTTAACCGTTTATCAAGAGTTAAACTAAAAATGGTTTACATATTTATTTACACTTAAACAGTTAATCAACTAGCAAACGAACTGAAGTTAAAAACTCCTTGTTTTTATTATAACAACAGGGAATGAAAATTACACTTTATATTTGGTTTGCACGAGCAGCTTTTGAAATAAAGTATTTAAAAGCACTAAGTTTGAATTTACAACATGTAATTCGGTTTCACAAGTTTCGCCTAAAACGACGTTTGTGTTTCAGAATAAAACAATCAATTAATTTTTCGAATAGAAAAAGCAATACTGAACGCTCAGCAGAGACGTCCGCAAGATTGAACAGCCTCGGCTGGTTACAATCTATCAAACAGTATGTTTCAAATACGCATGAAAGATCAACCGTTTCACAGTTTTGTTTCTAAGTGATAAAATTGAGCCTTAAACCTCCCAGAGTTGCTGTTTCTAAGTCAACTCCTCAAATTATAAAAGCCGCGGCTACTTATAAAGTCCGTCTGGAGTGAATAACCAATGAATCCCACACAAAGATCAAACCGTCAGTTATTTGAATTAAAGTTTTTAAAACAAATAAGAAAGGAGTTGGTTTTTAGAAAGAGTACCACTCTGACGTTATGGGGTGAGAAAACTAAGATGCCGCTACAGGCGTCACCACCATAATATTCCCTAGCTAGAGAGAGTTTAAGTTACGTTTTCAAACTAAAATTTAGACTTGGGGGGTGCTAAATTAAATTTTCAAACGCTAACTACAAACATACGAGCCACTGCCATTTTGCCCGGCATGGCATCCCACGGACATGGCGTCTCCACTCCCAACTGGCGTGACCCTTCTCTAGCTTGAGATCTGTGAGCTGTGCTAACGATTGAGTTCTGGGGCTGAGTTTTATACACAATACCGGAAGTTGGCGCGGACGCCGAGGATAGCTGCGGGGATCTGATTGGCTGAGGGCCTCGAGAACAATGGAAAGTGGGAGGAGAAGTCGGATGAACAAAGGAACTGGGTGCAGAGCCGTTTGAAGGAGTAGGGACATGTAAACGGAAAAGATAGGCCTGTTTTGATTTTTACTCTATTGAACATTGGGACATAGGCCTTTACTTTGTATTATTGGCTACGGATTGAATATTTACATGTTTGCAACGTGAATAGGCTCTTGTTAAAGCTTAATACTTTGGCTTGGGTAATGCATAAAGCATTACTATTAAATTTTATAGCTTTAACTGTAAACTGCAATGTTATACACCACAACTAGTTTTGGCTGGGGAGGGGGCAAAAAAGGGGGATTCGAAGTTTTTGCACAGTTTGACTTACGGAATTGCTTGGAAACAGATCTTTTTAAGAATTCTTTTAGTTTTAATGGTATATCAAGCTAGCAGTAGCATTTGGTTGGGTCCAGTCGGGCTGAGAGGAGAACTAAAACAAACATATATACACTAAAATTCGTGTCCGGTAGAATGCCGATGTCTAATTACTTGGACTAATGGCAGCGTTTCTGGGGGTAAAAGATTATTATAAAAGGCTAAATAAGAGAATAAATTGTCTAGCTCAGTTGTATGCTAAAACGCATAAAGTTAATTTGGAGGTTTGAACCTTAAAGTTAACGGACAATGTTTGATATAAGTGGACATTTTTCATAGTAGTTGCGATCGTTCAAACACAATAAAAAATATCACACTTCAAAAATGGTTGTCTGTACATGGAACAGAGGAAGCTCCTCCTAAATTGCAACTAAGCTAGTGTTTGGGGTTTTATGCCCAAAAATAAGAGGTATAAAATCAAATACATGAATACAAATTACAACAATGGCGGCCATGAGGCAGTAGCGCTGCTGGTGGTTTTGGTTGATCTTCAAATGTAGATTTGATAATCTTCTAGATGAAAACTTCGAATTTGGGCTTCCCCAAGAGGCTTGTATTAGGGCAGGCTATTAAGGTTGAAAATTTGGACCGATTTGGTCCACATTTTAAAATACGGCGAGATTTGCCTAGGCGAGGCGTTTGGGTGCCTCAAGAAAAAAAATTTCAAAATTTTTTAAAAACAGGCGTTTTTCGGTGGCGCTCGTTTACACGCCCCCGGACACAGGATTTTATTCGGGGTTCCTGAGAACTCGGAATAAAAGCTAGAATATAAAGGTTAGTGCACACAAGATATACAATAAGCACAAGACCGCCAAAATTTAAGCAAACATGACATGAAATAAAACACTGCTTACATAGATGTTGACTTTGCCGTTTTGTATTTTTGGGGGACCAACGTTTTTGTGGCTAAGAGAACTTTAAGTAAAATAAAAGTTACCAGTTAAGAAGTACTGTTTTTTGCAACCATAAACTAAATACTGTCCGCGCTGCTTCGTGCAGGAATATCGTACAAGTATTTGAAAATGGGGCAAAAAGACATTTATCAAGAAACACACTAGTTTGAGTAAAAGTACAAGGTTAATTTTTTTTGTTTCGTTATAACAAATAAATGAGGCCATCTACTGCTCTAGTAATATGTCCCGTACGGATTCTGCATCTGCTCAAGTCTAGTCATTTTTATTTCTGGGATGACTGCGAAATTAACCCTCCGCCGCATTTCAATAAACTTAGGCGCTGCGATAGGGACCGGAAAATCGAATACTATGGGCACGCATAAAATGACCGGCTCTATTTACTGTTAAACTACTCCCACTGGGATGGTTTGAGGTTACCAAACAACTTGTGCAACTTATGCAATTTGACACTGAAGGATTTTGAGATAAGATCCATAACTTAAATATAACAATACAACACTGGGAAGTTTTGTGGATAAAAACTAACAACCTTTTAACGACAGAGTTGACCTTTTTGCCCTCAGAGGTAACACAGATAGTTTTTTTTATAAAGAAAACCATTTCGTAGAAAACTTAAAGAAGAGCCAACCGGGGAGAGATTGCAGCTCCCGTAGAATATTCCTAATGAATATTTAATTAGTGTCGTTACAATCTTTATCAATATTCTCCCACACAGGCAGACGTTGATAGTGACAAAAAGAGTAAAGCATAGGCACTTAAAATTTAGGTGTGAAGACCAAAACGGGAATTAACTGAGAGTTACTTAAGGACTCAACAGACCAAAATGACAAAATTAAAAATGCAGGTAAAAATAATTTTCAGTCAATTTGTACTGAAACGAAACGTTTAACAATTAAATGTTTAACGAAAATGCTGCCTTGATGCAGGATGCAGCAACAATCACTAGATGCTTTTCAGGTTTGTCCAGTCGATTCTGAAGTTTTAAGATTTAAAATTCAGCAAATACACTATTTTTAGGTTTGGTTGCTCCTAGATGGAGCCACGGTTGTAGCGACAAACTACACATTATTTAAAGAAAACATGCACGGGAAATTTACTTTGTTAGATTTCCGGTTTACTTGCAACAAGAAAAAAAACTCTGATTTAGAGAAAAACTACTTTAGGTTACGTATTAAACCTCCGTTTTATTGGAAAACTAATTCAGTGTTAGAGCCATAATAAATGCATTTATTTCCACCCTAGACTGATATAGAATTCACACTAAAACATCGGTCCTACTTTAAAAAAAAAAAAAAGGACTGGGGAAACTATGTTTAAGTTTATTACACGTTTAACACACTGGCTTTTAATTTAGATTAAAATCCGGCAATTTAACTTTACAAAACTCTGGAAAAAAATCAAAGCATATAGGGGGAACACTTTTAATGCCGACCTTTAAATTACTTGTTTCCAACTTAAGATTGGGGGAAGTTAACTCACGTAACTTAAGCCATTCGTCAATGCTGAACTCTCTAATTTCGGGTTTATCTGACATGACTAAACTTTTGTTTATATCACTAGCTGACAAACTTCGTTTTATTTTGCCTTTAGGAGGCAGGTTCAACGCATTTTTCGTTGCTTGTTTACGCCAACAAAGATGGCGACAGTCCATCCATTGGTCAAGGGAGGGAACTTGGGTATCATTATCTCGTAATGGGTTGACCTCCGAAGTTTTTAGCAGACCCCTTTCGTCTGCGCTTGAGGACTTAACGACGATTGACGAAAGCACTGTGGGGGGTTTGGGGCTTGACCAATCCTGCGGGGCTGGTTTGTTTACGGCGGCTCTTACGTTTCTTTGATTGACGTG
>JAHWFP010184175.1:0-23088 GCA_023313725.1 Lithobius niger | reverse complement strand
TTTTTTTATTGGAACCAATATATGGCTTCATTTTTACATTGCTCCCTAATTTGCTGTAAAATGGCATAAATCGCAGTCTATGTTTACACTGGAAATCGATTAACGTAAAGCGAATCAGTAAATAGACCATTATTACTCTTAATTTGAAGTAGATATGCATTTATTTACTGTGTAAACGTTTTAATTCTTTTTACAGAAAATACGTATACAAAACTGCTAAAAGTCGAAGCACTGGCGAGCGTAAGCTGTAACAAAAGCAGTTGAAATGCAGTTTCGGATAAAGTAAGATATTTTTGTTAGTTTGATTTTAGTGTCAACGTCTTGCAAATATTGCCTTTGTACAGCTCTAGCGCACCAACTTGCGTGAACATTTACCTCCCTAACCACGTGCACCTTTCCTTTTACACTTGACTAGTTCACTGCAAACTTTGGATGCAATTGGGAAGGTATCCTACACAGGAATCCAGCACTTGAAATCTTGGTCATAAGTCCTCCCCAACCCTCTGGCGTAGGAGCCTGCGTAGGTAGTTCACATGTAGTCCAGATTTCACCTTAAGCAGAGTCCCTTGCATGCTACAACAAGGACTCCTGAGTTGGTGGAAGGTTCTCCAAGGTTTTGCTGTTCTTACAGAAAAATTCTTTTCGAGCGTCAATGGCGTATTCCTGAGTGATTGTCTTGTCATGTCTGAAGCATTTTCCGAGCAGTTTGAATTGTTGGGAATCCATGCTTGGAAGAGAGTACGGATTTGCTGCAATGAAGTTGAATGCTGCTGTAACATCAGTGCTTGAATTCTAAGCTTCCCCGGACTTCTTCCTCTTTCCATAGAAAGCAGTAGTTATGTTGCACCCAGTAAAACAGTAGAACAGAGCAGAATGGAGACAGAGAATTCGACTTGTTCTCTTCCAGTGTGTGGCACATAGAACTGAGCTGATGTGAACGTGCATAGGTTCTTGCAACTCATATGTCTCCAGGTGGATACTTGGTAATGTGATAGTGGAATTTACCGCTGAGGATAATAACTACATCGGTGTCCACAGCGGGCACCAAGCAGAACGGAGAACTACTCTCAAGGGCGTTTTGTAAGCGTATTGCGATTCTGGTAGGCCTATCTGTTTCTTCGTGGTTAACTTTGTTCCATGCAACGGCTTGCACCTACGTTGACAACTGTACTACCAGACACCCGTTAGCTCTATTGACTCAGATGTATTTTACCTTTGTTCTTTTGATGATGAAAATTCCATTAGCCTAGCGCTTTCCAACATTTGGGTTGGGGATTTCAATCATCCGACAGTTGGTTGGACTCATTACTCCACAACTGAGAACCACCACAAGTATTCCCCTCCAGGTCATAGCTCCCCTTGGCCTACACCAACTGGTGGATCCGTCAACAAGGGGAAATAATATCCTGTACTTGATTTTCACCAATGACAAGCATCTGATTTTGATTTGATGTATCAGTTGGCACTAATTTTGGTCGCATTGATCACTGCATTGTCTTCTCGATTAATCTTGCCCTCTCGAGGGGGGGGGGGGGTATTCAGATCTACCTCTTTCCAATTCTAAGGGTAAAATTGATTTTGAAAAACTTAGGTCATCTCTTCCTACGGTTGATTGCGATGGACTTATTTTCCGAAACCATCGCGATATCAAATCTGCCTGGGCCTGCTTCCTCTCTATTTTACACAACTAGTTACCAGTCCAGACCCTGCCCACAGGAGCGAAAGGATCTACCCACCACTTAAAAAAAAGTTAAAAAGTTAAAACGTTGGAAACGCTTTAAATTAAATCCTAGTCAGGCAAGACGTGTAGCTTACACTTCGGTTTGCAAAGAACATTCTGATTCCACGGAGGCATGGCTTAGTGTTCGGGATTTGCATCGAAGTTGGTGATAAGATGAAGAAGTTTAGCGAGGTCTTTGCCTCACATTTTATTATTGACAATGATGACCTACACTTGTCAGCTTGTGGTTCCTCCATCTAGATTCATCTTGTTCTTCTTTCTCATTCCATCAATCAGCTGTAGCTGCCGCCATTAAGAAACTGAATCCAAATAAATCAGTTGGCCCTGATGGTTTGTCCGCTTTTTTTCTTTAAAACCTTGTTTCGGAGGTCAACTACCCACTATCAAGGCTTTTTGACATGGGCTTTCGTAGGAGTAAAGTTCCACAGGCATGGAGTCTGGCAGACATCGTTCCCATTTTCCAGAAAGGTTCGGCATCGGACCCTATTAATTATAGGCCGACTGCATTAACATGTACTGCATGCGAACTCAAGGAATCCATTGTCCATGAAACATCCACGATGACCAGTTTGGATTCAGGCCAATGCGTTCAGCGATGCATCAGCTGTTGCTTGTCCGTGACTGACCAGTGATCCAGTGCCCTGGACTTGGGTGTTAAATCCGACACAGTATACTGTGACTTTAAGAAAGCCTTCGAATCTGTTATCCAGCGAAACTTTTACATAAGGTCATTCAATTTAGGATCTCAGGAAAGCTAAAAGGATGAATCTCAGCCTTCCTCAGTAACCATGTCCAAATGGTTCACATTGGTAATTCATTCTTTTCTCTGTTCCCTGTGGGGTGCCACAGGGCTCTGTCCTGGGCCCTCTGCTCTTTTTTAATTTATCTTAAAGACCCTAGGTTTGAAAATCCTTTTACTTACGTGTTCAAATTTGTGGATGACTTGAAAATGGGTAATGAACTATTGATCTCAGTTCTCAGATCTCAGTGTCCTTGTGAGGTGGGTTGCTTTAAGAAATGAATCAGCTGTGCCAGAAGGAGCAATGCCTGACTCATTGCTTGATGGGCATACCTTGTCCTAGTGAGGTGGGATGCTTTAAGAAATGAATCAGCGGTGCCAGAAGAAGCAATGCCTTCTGGATAAGTGCTGTAGTCTAGCCAGAGGCTTCCAGGTAATCCCCAAATGTCTTCCACGTTGCCACATCAATGTGCTAACCACCAAACATAATTACGTGCTTGTCCTTACCATTCGTTTGAGGGCAATTTTCGTCATTTGCGAGTGCCCGACTCTCCACGCAGGCTCTTCATCGTGGGAGGTAAAATCAAAAATTTCAACGGAAAACTGTCATTGCCAGTAAAATGAATAAGCCGGGAACGAACATGATTGTTTGGTGAGTGTTTTAGGACTTACAGTGAGAAAATTGGGTGCGTGATTCGCGAGTGATTCGCGAGGATTGCTTTATCAAAGTCCTGAATTGGTGGGTTACGCAAAAGTTGCAAGCGACGAAAACACAAATGACGTCATGAAGCGTCATCACATGGATCGCAAATGACGAACGCAAAGTGTTTACGAAAAATCGCAAATGACGACATCGGTGTTTTCGGGCTCTGTTATAGCTGTGCGTTTCGACATTTAACTTTATTTTAAGTCTGACTCAGGCTAGGTATCTGGCAGCTGCATAAACTCAGCTGTTGTGCCAATTTTTAGCATAACTGTGCAATTCCAGTGAACAATTTTGGCTAATGCAGAGAGTGGTGCATCTAAAAAAAAGGGACTGGAATCTGCCCGGAATTCAGGAACGCAATGGTTTCACGCTGTATGTTCATTCCATGCGTGATCATGGTAATTGAAGCAGCCTTGTCATAGAATGAATAGCTTTAGTGTTTGACGCGCTGCTAGCCGAAGCCAAGGCTCCAGAAGGAGAGAGGGACAATATTGCAAGGTATTTCCAATCGGAAATTCCTAGGTTCTTTTACAATCGACATGTGCACGAGGCATCACGGGGTCCTTCACTTCCCGAAAGTGCCAGGGGTGGCTGAGGCCGGACTCGAACCCGGGACATCTGGCACATGAGACGGTAATGCTAACCATCATGCCACCTTGACCTCATTGTCATTGAGTAGCGGTAAGCGATGTGTAAGAGCAGGTTGTACATACATCAGAGGTACAAATCTGGATGTTTGGCGTGGTATGCTGACCATGTCAAGGCATCTTCCGCCGTTGGTTCCTTCTTCTCAATGACGTTGACTGCATGCTGCAGCCAGCATTTTTCTATTTTCTGTGCTCTTACAAGACTTCCTTGAAGTGGTTTAATAGCATTAGACGTCTTGGGTTCAGCAACCGTTTCTATTTTCAGTGCAACAGCAGTCTCGGTGGTAAGGCTACTATGCAACACGTGTCCCGTCTTTGTTTCATTCAAGTTGCGATAGCAGTGCCAATCCGTACAATTATGTATTCTATCAAAACTGACTGCGCGATACATTTAAATAAACCGCTTTTCTCAAAAGCGAGTGATAAAACTTCCAAAATGCTCCAGCCATTTGGTTCCACACAAAAAATAGATAAATTTAAACTATATAGAATGTGTGTAAAAAAAAATCATAAAGTAATAAAGTGAAAGCAAGCCAAAATGGTGCACAAAAAAATACACAAAAAACGACGTTTCGGGTCGGAATACTACCCGTTTTCAAGCACATTTCACGCAAAAAGCGAACGTCAAAACATAAATAATACAACAACAGCAAGCATTCCCCCCCTCAACAGCAAGCATCAGTAAAATAAAAATAATAGTAAAAAGGACCTAAGTCGGGTTTGGAATTCCCTTAGTGAAAATATAGTCTTGGCACCATCATTCTACATCTTAAAAAAAATATTAAATGACCATAGTCTGAAAGCACACTTACTCCGCCCCGAATTTTGTCCATGAATGAAAGACTGATTTGATTGTGATTGGACGCTGCACTTTGGCCTTTCTGTTTTGTATTTTGATTTGTAGTTTTAGTTTTATATACTTTTAAGTCTACATATTCGACGTAGTATCATTGTACTGATTGTTTTGTTTATTTTTCTTGTTTTTAATGGCTGGTAAGTCATAAGTGGTTTCTTGAAACCCTCTCTTGCCAATTGCTTTTCTGGAGCAAGAAATTTGTTATTATTATTATTATTATTATTATTAAAGCTGACAATAGGGAACCTGATCTTTCTGCATCAGGTTCCCTATTGTCGGCTTTAATCCGACTTAAGGTCCTTTTTACTATTATTTTTATTTTACTGATGCTTGCTGTTGGGGGGGGGGGGGGATGCTCGCTGTTGTTGTATTATTTATGTTTTGATGCTTGCTTTTTGCGTGAAATGTGCTTGAAAACGGGTAGTATTCCGACCCGAAACGTCGCTTTTTGTGTATTTTTTGTGCACCATTTTGGCTTGCTTTCACTTTATTACTGTATTGGTGCTTTTATCGTTGTGTAAAAAAAAATATGGCGTTTTTATCCGGTATGTCCCCGCAATCCGTAAATTTTCTCCTTAGCCACTAGAACAAGACAGGGTACAGACAGGGTGGTCCACAAAAAAAAATGACGACGCAAGATTTTTTAAGTCCAACTATTCTAGTTAGCACCCCTCAGTACCAGGAGAGGACAGAAATCTTCCCGTTTCATTAGATTTGATTTGATTTGGTCGACGGTTTGTTTACGTACACGTTTTATGACACAAGACACTTTAAGGATCTTACGGACTCTTGAGGAGCAGATTTATATTCCGTCAAAGTACTTGCCGCGTTAAAGGTGCATATAGGGCAGTGACACAACGTAGGATTATTGTGTATAACTCTATGCTGGAGCCTTAATGGGTTAGCTGCAAGGGGCACTGCAGACAGAACAGAAGGGCGTTATACTGAGCCGATGCTGTGAAGAGTGATTTCTTAGACCTAAAACGCGCGATTTTTGTTGTTGGAGAAAACAACGTTATTTTAAGCCTAAGAAATCCGCTCTTCCGTTGTTTTTCCCTCCATTTTTATGTAGTGCACCTTGTAGTTATGCCCTCCAAAACCCATACTGGTGCCAATATGGCGGCAAATGTCACTGCTCTATACAGGGTGATCCACAAAAAACTGACAACCCAACATTTTCCAAGTCCAACTTTTCTAGTTAGCACCCCTCAGTACCAGGAGAGGACAGAAACCTTCCCGTTTCATTAGATTTGGTCGACGGTTGGTTTACGTACACGTTTTATGACACAAGACGCTTTAAGGATCTTACGGACTCTGAGGAACAGATTTATATTTCGTTAAAGTACTTGTCGTGTTAAAGATGCCTATATTCCCCGAATGACAGCTTGCAGCATCTAGCCCCGTCTACCATTATTGAGTTCTATGTAGCACTTGATTTCAACAAGCGAAGGGATGCGCAAAGAAATTTCTTTTCACACAACAAACACGCCGCGTGTCTCCTTAATTATTGAGTGTAAAGTTGGTGCGTCCACGTGCACCAGGAAGCAAAGGGTCAAGGTAAACGATATCACTGGCACTAGATGGCGTCCATCTAGCCGTTCAAAATTTGCGTTTCAAA
Organism: Lithobius niger; assembly: GCA_023313725.1. NCBI lineage: Eukaryota > Metazoa > Arthropoda > Chilopoda > Lithobiomorpha > Lithobiidae > Lithobius > Lithobius niger. Next base: position 16,781 of record JAHWFP010184175.1, on the reverse strand, counting down.
ACGGTCGTTCTTTATAAAAAAAATATATATATATGTTTAAAAAAGCGCCCATCATTACTTTAGACTTAACTTTACTGCTTGCTCTCTGGTGCACGTGGATGCACCAACTTTACACTCAATAATTAAGGAGCAACGCGATTTGTTTCTTTCATGAAAAGGAGGTATTTATGTGTTCCTTCGCACGTTGAAAGTAGGGGCTAAACAGAACTAGATAGATTTCCTCTCTGGTAATAGAGTTTATTTTGATTACATAGCCAAATTTCGCCAAGATATTTTCGTGTTTATCATTTATAGCATCTCTATATATATATATATTTTGCGTATGTGCAGACTTAATGATAATGAGGGATCATGACGTCCGGCCAGAAGGGAACAGGAGATCCGGCCAGAAGCGAGCAGGCGAGCAGGCTTAGCATTCCAGCGCGGAGAGAGGGGGGAGGTTGTGGTGGAGGGCGTGAGGAGGTGGCTGTTTGCTAGAAAGGCGTATGTTACGCCGGGGTTAGCTATAGTTATAATTATAAATCAAAGCGTAAATAAGCGTAAATAAAGGGCAAATGAATCAATTAATCAATTAGAATATAAAATCCAATTCGTGAATAAAGGGTACATAACGGCAAAAATTGAAGACTAGTACTTTACGTTGAGGTTTCACAGCATGAAAAAATTAAATGTTACATTCAACTTATTCAACTGGAATATGCATCGGCGGCTTTTCAACCAGTTTCTTGAGGTGGAAAAAAAATTGTTTACCCGATTTGTAGAACTTCGACGGAGAATCACTGCATTCCGAGCTTCCTTCCCGTCCGGTATAGTAGCCGGTTCAAGTTTGAATTTGAATTTGACGGTTTTACGGCCGCACCTTGTGATTGGACCAGCTCGTTTGTGGGTGCTGCATTGCCGGCGATGGGTTTTCGTTGGAGGTGGAGAAGGAGCTGGGCTGTAAATTTGGCTAGAAGATCTCTTGGTGAGATTGCAGGGTGGTTTGTGGTTGTAGTTTGGTGGCGATGGATTCACGGGGTAGTCTAGCGTATAGTTTCACTTCATCTGAGAGGGGTTTCGGGGTTGTTGTGTTCAGGTAGGAGGCCTGTGTTTACCTAACAATGTTTACGAAGCGTAGGTAGTAGGGTATTGTAGGCCCGAATGGTAGGGGTGGAGTGCAGAAACCCTTTTCTGGAATTCCTTATTGGCAGGGTGTGGAAAAATTGATCTTGGTCATCACTATCACACACCGAAAATATCGTCACTCTGGAGTCGTGTCTTGAGATCCCCCCCCCCCAGGGCCTTTCAAGTTAAACATTGTACAGGAATGGGTGGAACGGCGAATAAGGCATAAATGATGATTTGACTATTTTAAAATTTAATTTTCAACATTATGTCATTCGATGCTCTCCGAAACTAGGCTAACATGCTGTAATTACAAAGAATTTTATTTTCCTTAAAAACTGTGGGACTAATATTTGGCATCGAAAATTGGCCAAAATGGCTTTTTCTAGGCAATTTTGGCCCATAACTATACCAGTTACATTATTGCACAGAAATTTTTTTTTCTGGCAAAATACGGCTACCTTTCTTGTCCGAAAGTGTTTCAAACAAACGAGTTAATGTTAAAATAAAATTTAAAACCAGTCAAATCATTCATTATTTTTGACTTATTTGCCATTCCACCCATTGCCTCACAATGTTAAACTTGGAGGCCCTTGGGGCACGTCAAGAGATAACCTGAGAGTGGTGAAATTTTTTTCTTTGTAATACTGTGATGCGCAAGAACAACTTTTCCACATCCTGTCGATGAGGAATTTCAAAAAAATGGTTTCTACACTCCACCCTAACGAATACGTAGGTTAGGTTAGGTTATTAAGACGAAAAATTGTCGACGAAAAATTTCGGAAAAATTCCTGGAATTTCTGGAAAAAAATTGGAAAAATGTCAGCGTAAATGCAAAAAATTCTCCCCCCCCCCTAAAAAAACGGAAAAATACAATTTTAGCTTCAACAGTAATACAAAATTTAAAATATAGCCGTGATCTCCAAAGTGAAAAAGGAAAATTGGGAATTAGCCAAAAATCCAATTCCGAAAATCATACAGAAATCATACTAGAAATAACGTAGTTCAGTGAGCCACCTTTACGCACTTACGTTTCGTCGGAGTGGCATGACCCGGATTCGAACCAGCTACCCAGTTCACCCCCAGATCACTTGCATAGCGCCTTAATCGCTATGGCCACATCCTCCACTAGAATTTTTTTTTTTATCTTTATAGTGAAACATACATACAAAAAAACCTATAACTCATGAAGGCTGTACGAACACTACACAAATTACTTAGTGGTCATCGTGGCTGAGTGGTGGGAGAGCTCTGCTGGGTTGCTGGAGGTTTGCGGAAAGAGGACCTTGGGAAAGCCCCCGCCAGGACTGCCGGCCTGAGGGTAGCGTGAGAGGCTACCATGCTCCCTCAGCGGCTATGGGAACTATTTTGGTCAATTCTGGACAATTTTTCGCGTCCCCTACGATGATCCCCGTGGTGTTCTGGGTCGCATCTCCGGGTTTGTCCCGATCCCTTTACCAGATATTTCTTCTTCTCTAAAAGTCTGGTAATGTTCAAAATTGAGCCGGTTCAGCCATACAAGCATTAAATTGCTTCGGCTGACTTAAGGCTAAAAAAAAATTAATTTAATTGCGTATTTATGGCCATGTTCCACCCACGCTTTGGCCCATGTCTCTCACTTGATGGGAAAAACTCTAGCGTGTGTTCAGATTTAGCGTGTGTCAACATGATTTATACCACACGCCATGGCTGTTTGCTGTGACGTGCATATCACGTGACTGGCTAGTCCAATCAGACGGCCAAACAGCCGTTGTTCTCGTTCGTCATTGGCTAACTCATGGTGACGTCACGGCAAACAGCCATTGCGATTGGTTTAGTTGAGTCATAGTTGTTTCATCATTGTCGCAGGCAATTGTAGCAATCGCGGTCAACAATCGAGCAAAACAATTAGGAAACAATTCAACTATACACAAGTCATTCAGTCATGTCGGCCGCCTCACAATTATAGAGTTAGTACCCTAAGGTTTAAAACTGGAAGATTTAAAGGAAGACCAGGATTATTTCACTTTGGTTCTCAACAACGCGTTCACGGCTTTACATGTCAATTGAAGAGCGTATAGTGCCCCGAAACCATGCACTCTGCTTCATTGAAACGAAACAAATAAAACAGAGCTGAATTTAACTTAACCTGGAAATACCCACAAAACACACACATTCCAGCATTCACTAACACCTTCTTCTATTGATTTACATTAAAGTGATTCACAACCGAATTTACTACCCAATTCACACAACTCCTACCAAAATTCCTAAACTGGTTTCCACGATGACCTTGCAGTAGGTGGTAATCGCACGGAAACGAGAAAGACGGGCGTCTCCCAAAAGCCTGCTGCAGACCCCTTTCTGTGATCGACAATGAGAATTGAAAAAAAAAAAAAGGATTCTCAAAGGGTTTTAACGAGCGTTAACAGCTTCCGGTCATCAGCTAATTCAAACCGGATACAAGGACAATGTAATAGCCTACTCCTTCCGCACTGGGGAAGAAGTCCGGATCCAGCCCGAGCCGCTCCGGACCCGACCTTCCACACTGGACTCTGACTCAAGTCCGGACCCGACCCCGACTTCAAGTTTCGCTGATTTACACAAGATTTATAGATTTGAAGATTTACATGAAGATTTGCAGATTTGCTTGGATTTCAAGATTTATAAGAGATTTGAGTAAGATTTAAATAATTCACGCCCGATTTTCGTGATTTACAAGATTGGTACTAGATTTACAGATTTGTACAAGATTTGAATGATTTACACAAGATTTACAGATTTACAAGATTTACAAGATGCTCGAAGGCGGGACTTGAGACGCCGACTCTGGCCCCGTGTTACAGTGTGGAAGGGGTCGGAGTGTAGGCCTGCACTTTAGAAAAACGTTTTTTTGACTCTTGGAGCGGTGATAAACAATAGCGAGAGAGGAAGGGGAGAAAGAAACAACGATAGCGCCGAAAATGTGTAAAGTCCGGACCTAGGACGCAACGTGGATTTCACTGTTGAAAGGGGTATGGAAGAGAGGACGTGGGATTTTGCCTGCGGCCCTGTGGGTTCAAATCGGGGCCCAAACACCGAAAGCCGTGGTCGGGGTCCAGTGCGGAAGCGGTATTACTTTCTCCGCCCCCAAGCATTGTCGTATATTTCTCGAGTGAGCGCTACTCAGATCTTGTGAGCCTCAATCGCCTCTTTGTTGCACCATTGCTACATGTTGTAGCGTCGTAACATTTAGACATTGTTAGCCGCTCTGCCGCCGCGTCCTTTCCATTTCGGCAAATTCTCGTGCGCAACGAACTCTTAAGAGCACGTTTACGTAACCACTCGCTTTTGCATTCTCGCAGCTAGAAGCTAGAAATCACCTTAAATTCTAACATTGCGGCGGTTTTATGTCTGGCGCCTCGCAACGAAAACAGCAAATAACATGAGTACAGAAGTGTTTGGGAAAATTGTTTCGTCATGAGGAATTCTTTATATTATTGGCACGGATTATAAGACTGCAAGTATTTACTCAAACGATGTCGGCTTTAGCTAATCCATTTAGCGTTGTTACCATGGCAATGTCACCTTTGCCATCGCGATTAAGTTCTAGCTGCGAGAATGCAAAGGCGAGTCGCTGCGTAAACGCGCCCTAAGGGCTCGTTTATGCAACTACAAATTTCTCGCTTGCTACCATTCACTTGGTTTAATACTAAATCTGCTGGCTGCTTCTCGCCTTAACCGAAGAATATGGCTTTCAAGTTGTCTATGCGTAGTAACCATAGGAACAACGCTGACGCAAATCTCCTCCTCGTGCCTCGCGACACGACCTACGATGCGTGCAACATGACAGCGTCGTTTTATGACAACTAGAAAACAATTTTTACTGCTGTACAAGGCGACGGACAGATTTCTGAATGCCGATATTCGACGATTTGTCTTCGATTCGACAACCCAGAAATGGACGCCATTTTGGATTTTGAATTCTCGCTGCGAGTAGCTATTTATTCTACCGTCGTTTGATCACTGCTAGAAGCTGTTTTTTTTTTTCAGAGAGAATAGCAAATTTCGGAAATAGCGTGAAATGGCAACAACGTTGTAGCAATGTTTAAAATGCTGCTGCACTTTGTTCTTTATCCGTGTTGTTATTTATAATACATTTAATTTGTTGCCTATTACCCCATTCATTTAACAGAAACGGGAAATTAATCGTAAATAAATAATGGTTGCCTAGCAAATAGCTTTCGGCGAGCGAGAAGGTCTCCTTGCATAAACGAGCCCTAATAAGCACTGCCTGCCGGCCGTGCTAATTAAAGTAGAATAAAATAAGTAATTTCGATACAGAATAGAAACCTTTTATTTTGACTGTTCGACCAGGCAGTTTTTATTTTATTTGGTTGGTTATTGCTTATTTTGTATTATTGAAGTCAGTGCTTTTTTTTGCGGTTAGTGGTTTTGTATTGTTGTTATAAATTGCGTAATATCGGAATGTAAGTTTATTTGTTGCTAGCACAAACAAGTGTATTGTACTGCGTGCTATCCAATGGCTTAAATAAAATTTAAAAACTTAAAAACTTAAAAAACTTAAAAACTTAAAAAACTTAAAAACTTAAAACTTAAAAAATTAAATTTAAAATTTGAACGCTGAAAAAGTTAAACAACCCTCCGCCCCCTAACAAAAACAGGACAAAAAAAAAACAGTCAAATAAATTGTCTTTTTAAGGCAATTTTCTATTAAGAATTATGTCCATAATTGTTTTCCGGAAACCTACCGATTTGTCAGAAGTGGTTTTTCCTTCTATTCCCCGGACCCCAATTTCCTCTTTTTTTTTTTTTTTACAAATGAATTCTTCCACGCAAATGAAATCAGTCCTGCAGGTACCATTCCCTGCACCTGCAGCCGTTCGTTTCCTCCCCCCCTTTTTTTTGTATTTTTTTTTAATTTTTCCCCCATGCAACATAAAAATAATTCAATTACACAAAAAAAAAATATCATTTGGAATTTAAATGTCTCCGCTTGTGACTCGCGTTGAAAAACGTGTTTAAATCGGATTAAAATTAGGCAATTTAGAGGATTATTCTCGATTCGTTTGTTTTGTAAATTACCGTAATGTCGCTTGAGATAAGCGATAAAAAGGGGAGGGGGGGGAGGAAGTGGAGGAATTAAGCGATAAGTTCCGGACATATTGGTCTCGGCGCTGAGCTGGTGACTACTAGGAATCGGTGGTGATACTGTAGAAAAACCTTTGGGTAATTATATAGAACAGCGCCTTTTCAAGCTATCGACATAATTCAACTACCTGTCGATTCCTTTCGTCGCTGTGTTTCAAAAAAATCATAACGAAAACTTGCGCAAACTCCTTTTTCTTTTATAAAATAAGTTTTAAAACACGTTAAAACACTATTGACAACCTCGGTTATAGGCCGCCATAACGCGCGACGATGGGAGCGCAACAAGAAAACCTGATTTCAATCAGAACATGAGTAAACGGAAATAATGTCCTTCCCGGGACATTTTTTTTCCAGTATGAAATGCCGTCCGCAGGGGCGCGCGCTTTTATATACATCGAAAATTTGTCTAATCAGAAATAGTATGACGCAAGCATTTGTGAAACAAGGAACAAATTATGACACTTGCCGACGTAAATGAACAAGATAATTTCCGTTTACTAATGTTCTGGTCGAAATCGGGTTTTCTTGTTGCGCTCCCATCGTTGCGCGTTATGGCGGCCTAACACGGTTATCAATAGCGTTTTAACGTGTTTTAAAACTTAATTTATAAAAGAAAAATGCGTTTGCGCAAGTTTTCGTTATGATTTTCTGAACCGCAACGACGAAAGGAATGGACAGGTAGTAGAATTATGTCGATAGCATGAAAAGGCGTTGTTCTATATAAGTACCAACCTTTGACAACACATATTAAACAGGGCCTACGGACGCGGCCACAGCTGTTCCACTTTTTTCATTCATACATTTTTTTTTTATATTGTTTACTTGAGACGTCGAAAAATTCTTCTTCTATCTAAATTCTGAAGGACTTGTAGTTCAATTTGCGCGTAAACAATAAACGATTGCGTGTCAAGCTAAAGTAAGCGCGTAAAAGCGCCTGGTCACCGTTTCGACAGCGTTGCCCATATTCTAAACACAGCATCCACGTTCCCGATTCTCCCGTCCTACCGTAGGCTGATGTGGGTCACGTGATCTCGTTTTAGTTATGAAAAATCGTGGCGCTGTTGCGAATATTATATACAAGTTTTTAATTTACCGCGATTTTTTTTTATACTTGCTCGAAGATTCTTCGGTGCTGCGTCTAGGAGTTGAGAAGGTAGAAAGGCGCCTTTAAATGCAGCATCGTAGCTTTCTTTCTTCCGATGGGTCATGGGCAAGTGATCGACACCCACATGATCGACGGAAAAACTGTTCGACACAGGAGATCGACAGCCAAATGATCAAAATGGACCTGTGATCGACTGGACTTGTGATCGGCGGCCAAATGATCGACACCCCTTTTTGTAGCTCCCCTCGCTTTCGACTCGACCCAAAGAAAAAATTTAATTAAAACTATGAAAATCAACGGGAAAAAACAATATTCCGTCCTTGATAACAAAAAACCTGTGTTTAAAGGAATGACTGAAACGACAGTACATCGAGGATTCACTCCATATATTGTTAGAAATTCCGTCTGTTTCCCAGTCATCGTCTCTGCAAATGGTTTTTGGTGTTTGGTTTCTTCTTGGGTGATTTGCCCGAGAAAATCCTGATACATCCACATCCTGAGGCACACATCCCATATCTATAGATTTCGCTTAGTCAGGAGTTAAATGAGCAGGTGGACTGGCAAAGATCATTATGAAAGCCAATCCAAACACAGTTGATTAACAATGAGATAGGGCGAGCATGTTAATTCTTTCACGGAATCAATAGAAAAGGGGAAGCATGTTCATTCTTGGCACGGTAGCTAAAAAAAAAACCTAATAGCTGCATTAAGTCAGTAACAAACTAATTATCACATTGCTGAAGGAAAATTCTGGGTAATTGAACTCCAACAGAAATAAATACGAATACGACAATGAAGGGGATAGTGTGACAACATCACTTTCCACTAAACAGTATGTTACGCCGGGTCCAGCTGGTTAGGCCTATTAGAAACGCTATCTTTTTCCTAGCTGTAGTTCCTGTGACTGGTTTTTTTGCGTGTGGTTTCTTCGTATAGGCAATTTTCGTAAAGTAATTAAGCTTATTGGCATGTTTTTAGGCCGGCATCTCGATCCGTATATAGTTTGTTCTGTAACACGCTATTTACGAATAGCAGGGTGCACCTTGTGTGAACGCACACGGTGCACCTTGCAGTTACGTAAGCTGCTTGGCGTCCTGTTACAGTTCCCCATTATCTTTGCAGGAAACTGACTGTGTAACGCCACGTTTCCTCACACTACAAGTGCAAAAACGTGTAGGTATTACACTTGTAGACTCTAGGCAGTTACTGTAGGAGTGTGCGAGTGAGATATTGACATGTTTTTTGCACTCGTAATGGAAGAAAACGTAGCGTCATACAGTCAGGTTTCCTGCGAACATAATGTGAAACAAACTATAGTATTAGAAAATCTGTTTCCCAGCCATGGATTCTGGAGGTGATTTTTTGGTGTCTGGTTTCTTGTTGGACGATTTTCACGAAAATAACTGTCATGTTTTACTCGTACATCCGTACCTGAGACACTCAGAGACTTATTTGAAACTCCATCTATTTTCCAAGCTACGGTTTCTGTGAGTGATGTTTGGCGTCTAAGTTTCTAGTCTTAGGCAATTTTCACGAAAGTAAGCTTATTGTCATGTTTTTACGCTGACACCCAAGGGAGTCAGTCCGTATATTATTAGAAACTCCATCTGTTTCCCAATCATGGTTTCTGCAGTGAATTTTTGGTGTCTGGTTTCTTGTTAGACGATTTATAATAATAATAATAATATCTTTTGCTGGTAAGCAAGGTTTACAGCAGGGCACAAGGCCGCTTACGCCGCACCCAAAAGAGAGAATAAAATTAAGTAAAAACTGTTTAATAGGTCCGCCTTAGAAAATGGTCAAGTGGTAATTTGCGAATGAACCTCAGAAAGGCACTGACCGAGGTGGCAGTTACAGCACACTCCGGAAGCGAGTTCCAGATCTTGACTACACGGAGAGCAAAAAAATGCCTCCGGCAGTCTGTTCGCGATTCGGAGACCTGCAATTTATAAGAGTGGCCCCTTGTCTGAGTAGCTGAAGAAAAATCGAAAAAGGGAAGGTCGATTGGCAACTCTCCCCGTACAATTCGAAAAGTCAGTGCAAGGTCGGCCCAAATCCGACGTAACTCGAGTGGCTGAAGTCCCATACGAAAATAAGCGTATTGTCACGTTTTACTCGTAAATCCACATCTGAGACACTCGGAGACGTGTTTGGAACGGTCCGTCTTTTTCCCAGCTACGGTTTCTCTGAGTGATGTTTGGCGTCTGGTTTCTTCTTAGGCAATTTTCATGAAAATAAGCCTATTGGCGTATTTATACGCTAACACTTTAGGGACTTAATCCGTATATTATTAGAAACTCCATCTGTTTCACAGCTAGGGTTTCTGCAGTGAATTTTTGGTGTCTGGTTTCTTGTTAGACGATTTTCACGAAAATAAGCGTATTGTCTTGTTTTACACTCATATACATCCACATCTGAGACACTCGGAGACTTGTTTTGGACTCCATCTGTTTTCGCAATATATGGTTTCTGTGAATGATGTTTGGCGTCTGGTTTCGTCCAAAGCAATTTTCATGAAAATAAGCCTATTGGCGTATTTATACGCTGATATTCTAGAGACTCAGCCCGTATATCATTAGACACTCCATCTGTTTCACAGCCAGGGTCTCTGCAAGTGCTTTTTTTTTGGTGTCTGGTTTCTATTTGAGCGACTTTTTCCCGTAAGTAAGCTTATTTTCATGTTTTACACCGACAAACGACGTGTTCAGTCACCCCCCTCCCCCTCCCCTCCCCAGCCCCCCCCAAACCACGATTCAACGACGTCTCCCTCACTGCAATCTTCTTTCAACTCGCTCAAAAGCGCCACCCACCCTTCATTTTACACTTCGCCAGCCGTCGACGGTCCGTCAAACGGATCGCGATTGGCGAAGATTTTTCTCGAATTTTCCAGCCAAGCGAGAGGAGGAGCTCAATTTTCCTTGAATTTCCGGGGGCCGCCATTGTTGGCAGGTGAAGTTGCGCATCTCTCTGGGTCGTCATGGAAACAAAAGCAATAGGAATTTCCGGTCTGGCAACTCGGATGTCTGTCTGTCTGGAACGCGAGAAATGCTGGTGGGGGAAAAAAGAAAAGCATGAGGACGTGCTCGGGAACGCTTTTAGGATCGTGTAATGCCATCAAGGAAAAGCGGGTTTAAATGCAATTCCACCCCCCCCCCCCGTCTTTTCTAAATTAACTGTGCCTTACGGTGATCGAATAAAAAATTTATTTAGCAGCCTGCTGGGGGTAAGGCCAAAGCCTTCTCGAATAAAATGCCGCCTCAGAGGTACGTGCAGAGGGAACGCGCTCAGAAGACGTCGAATCGCGCAGCACTGCTGCCCCTCCCCAATCTGAGGACAGGAATTGGAATCGGCTTCTTGACGTTGAGAGATGGAGCCACCTATGACGCCGAAAACGCTTGCGGTAAAAGTAATTCTAATAAAACTAAGTATAGTTCTGGAAGTAGTACTAACGAAGATTATACCTGGAGTTAATACATCAGCGTCACTACTGAGCAAAGAAAATTCAGCTTTTGGAACAATGCGTGTGGCTGACCAGGTGAAGCGTGCTAGTGGATACATTTTATTAAACGGCGATAGCATCCATTTTGACATGCATGCTTTACTTTTGGATCACTTACACAATAACTGAACACAAGAACTGCGGTAAGAATACGTTACGTACGTCCGATACAACAATTTAATTATTGCAACACCAAAACACGATACGGAGACCGCCATGGTTTTGCTGGAACGCGCGGAAATTAATGCCGACAGAGATGTCACTTTTCGATTTCGACTCGCAGCCGATTGAGATAGCTCTGTTAGATGTGAGAGCTCAAGCGTCCGACGGCCTTAGCTGGCCACTGCAACTGTCCGCCAGCTAACGCCGTCAGACGCTCGAGCTCTCACAGCCAATAGAGCTACCTCAATCGGCTGCGAGTCGAAATCGAAGCGTGGCATCAGTCGGCATTAATTTCTGCGCGTTACAGCAAAACAATGGCGGTCTCCATGTTGTGTTTTGGTGATGCAATAATTAAATTGTTGTATCGGACGTACGTAACGTATTCTTACCGCAATTCTTGTGTTTAGTTATGATGTAAGTGATCCAAAAGTAAAGCATGTATGTCAAAATGGATGTAATTACCCTTTAACTTAACAGCTGGTGTGTCAACGCTCAAAGACAAAGATTAGGTCCCGATTTATGAAACTGGGACAGCAATCTCGTCATCCCTAAATGACAGGCTTGCGATTTTGACTTACTGATAAACCATTTCCTTCTTAAATGGACACTCAAATTTATCTCAACTACCAATCCCCTTTTGAAACTAGAAACCCTTTAGAAATGGATTCCTGTAATGAAAATACCTCTTGCACTGACATTATTAAATCTAATGATAGCCTACTAAATATAAATGAACTTTCACGTAGCCAAAACCTTAAAATACTTCACCTAAATATCAGAAGCTTACGGAAAAACTGGAGCGAATTTACTTCAGTGATCGAGTCTAGCAAAATTTTATGGGATGTAATCATCATCACCGAAATCAGTATAAAAAGCAATGAAACTAAATTATATTTTTTGAATAACTATGATAGCACTTTTGTTACAAGAGAGGACACCACTAGAGGTGGAGGTCTTGCAGCCTTCATTAGAAAAGATTTAGAGAACGAAATATCTGATTTTAAATGTGATACGAATGATGGGCTGAGAATTTTACTAAAATTATCGAACTCTGAAATTCTTATACTTGCTATTTACAGACAACCAAATACCAGTAAAAAACTCTTTACTGATGAACTAAAACAAGTACTTAAAAAAGAAGAAAAGAAAATTGAGAATTTAGTCTTATTGGGTGATATAAACATTGATATTTTGAGATCAGCTAAGCTTAAACACGACAAAAGCGCCACCGAAAATTACGAAAATCTGCTTGCTTCTTTCGGCCTTATTCAAAAAATCAACATACCCACTAGACAAGAAATTATAAAAAATAAGTTGGTGGAATCATGTATCGATCATATCTCCGTTAGATCAAACTCTCGTGCTTCTACAGGCTTTGTCTGGGAAAAAAAAATATCTGATCATTATCCTACGCTACTTAGTATTGAAAACGTCGGTAACAAACACACTGATGGGGAAAATGAGAAGAGTGAAACTTATTCTTTTGATGACACTAAAATTATTAAACTAATGAATGAACAAGATTGGCGTTTTCTGGACGAGATTGATGATGTGAATATAGCCTATGACGAAGTGCACAAAATTATAAATAATTTTTATAGTCAAAATAGATTTCTAAGTAATCATAAAAAAGAAATAAATAACAAAGCTAGAAAACCCTGGATACGCTCAAATATTATAAATAAAATAAACGAAAAAAACAATCTGTGGAAATCAATTGTCGCAAATAAAGCAAACAATTTGGGTTTAATAGACGAATATAGGAAACTGAAAACTGAAGTTAATAAATTAATAAACGAAGCCAAGCAAAGTCATTTTCAGAAGCTATTTGATGAGGGTCGTTCTGACTCTAAAAAAATGTGGGAAAATGTGAACAAAATTCTAGGCCGTCGAAAAATAAATATTGACGAGTCTTTAAATAAAGCCTTTCACAAAGTTGAAAGAAAAAAAGTAAGAAATGATTTTAACGTCAATTTTGCAAACCAGGTCCCAAAACTGAAAAAAACCTTCCAAAATCGCTTTGCCATCCTGAAGCAAAATAACGCACAATTAAACAATAGCTACACACACAAATTAAGGAAACTTCAGGAAAAGATTATAACGAATAAATCTAATACTAATACAATGGGAATATTTCACACGACTATTGACGATGTTTGTTCTATTCTAACAAATATGAAAAATAAAAACTCATGTGGCATTGATGGCTTCAAATTGAAACACTTCTTAAATAGCAAATTCAACTCTGCAATTTTGATTTCTAAACTCATAAACAAAATTATTGACACGGAAACATGGCCTCAACGTTTAAAATGCCAGATGCTGAGACCCATCTTCAAAAAAGGTTCCAAATCTGATATGAACAATTACCGTCCAATCTCACTGCTACCAACAATTAACAAGATAATTGAAAAGGTCTTTGCAGACAAAATTACTAAATTCCTTAATAAAAACTCGTCGTTGTCCGTTAGGCAATTTGGATTCAGAAGTAAAATGAGTACAAGTGACCCACTTAAAGCCATAAACGAGATAGTTTCTCAGGCATTAAATGACGGAAAACTGGCTGGTGGTATTTTAATTGACCTACAGAAAGCCTTCGATACGATCGACCACGATATTCTGTTTAGTAAATGTGACCGCATTGGGCTACGTGGAAAGATACTCCATATTCTGAAAAGCTACATGGGCGATCGCAAGGTATGCACCAGAATAAACCAGTAAAACAGTGACTTTCTAAATGTTAAACATGGGGTCCCCCAAGGTTCAGTCCTGGGTCCTTTACTTTTCCTTATCTACGTAAATGATATTGAGAGAATTGTTACAAATTGTGACATTTTTCTTTACGCAGATGATATTTTCCTCCTTGCTTGTAATCATGAATATGATAAACTTTTGTCCATGTTGCAACATGATTTTGACTTAATAAACTCCTGGTTCATAACAAATGAAGTCTTCATCAGTGAAGAAAAAACAGTCTGTATGACTATCAAATCCCCGCACACTCCGAAGTTTTCTGTCAAAAACATTTTCCTTCACTCTAAATTCTGTACGACAAGGAACTGTGATACTACCTGCTTTAAAATTAAAAACGTAAGTGAAGCAACTAATTTAGGATTCCAAATCGACTCACAATGGACCTACAAAAGGCAGATCGATAAAATTGCACAAAGTTTACGTAAACTTATGCCTAGTCTCTATCACATCAGACACCTCCTTAACATAAAAAGCAAAAAAATGATCTATTATTCTTGGGTTGAAAGCTTGATTAGATATGGTATTGAAATATATGGATTTGCTGCTAACTGCCACATAAATAGACTGCAAAAACTGCAAAACCGAATCGTAAAAATTCTTTTTAACGAATATGGAAATTTAAAATCTAAACAAATATACAGAAAAACAAAAATACTCAAAATTAAACAACTTAGAGATTTCGTTATAATTCTAAAAAACTATTTTAACTGTGACCACAAATTAAGCTCAGCAATAAAGAATAATTATTTCAGGAAAACCACATATCGATATGAAGTGCCTTTTGCCAAGAACCAATATGGCAAACGAACAAACAAATATAAAATCCCTTCTATATTTAATGAAATCCCTATTGAATTACTTCAAATTGATGGGATAACTGAGATTAAAAATAAACTATTCGACTACTTCTTACTTAATCAAGATATTGATTAAGCAATGCCCAGATAAACACTCGGTCTAATTTAAAAAAAACTTTTTTTTTTTATTAATATAGTTGTATATAGATAGATATATACATAAATGTGGAATGTGCATTTAGTGATTATTATTATTATTATTTTTTGGTTTTGTTTTGTACTTAAACTGTTACATTGTGTTTATTTTTGTTTCTGATTCCTACTATGGATTTATGTTCAAAATAGTACTTGTCAACAAATAATGTGTTCTATATTTACCTCCATATTATTGTTATCATGAGCCATATATTGTACCTGCCTTATACGGCACACACAAGTTCACCATGAACTTCGAGCCGTCGTAATAAACTTCTTACTTACTTACTTACTATTTATGAAACTGGGCTTAACCCTTTCCCAAAAGCTTCATGTGAATGGACGGTTTCATATCCACCCCCCCCCAAAAAAAAACCCAAAAAACGGGAGAACCTTTGCCGTAAAGAAACAGAGTGTGTAAGTGAATTTATGTGATGCGTGTGGGTCTTATCACTTCCTAAGTTCGGACACCTGTCTTGACTAATAAAGCCTTAATTCTGATTGGGCTTGTCTAAGCCTAAATTGAAAGAAAAAAACGGCGTTGCCGCAAGAAGCTGTACGGACAGAAAAATCCAAATGAGTCATCACAATATATTCCTTCAATTGAGACGCATGATATGAACCCTTGGTTCGACAAAGCTATAAATCTCGTACACCCACGATTTAGATTTACAAATTCGTTGCAAATCTTGTAAATCTGTAAATCTTGAAATCTCAGCAAATCTGCAAATCTTCATGTAAATCTTCAAATCTGTAAATCTTTAGTAAATCTATAAATCCTAGCAAATCTGCAAATCTTCATGTAAATCTTCAAATCTGTAAATCTGTGTAAATCTTTAAATCCAAGCAAATCTGCAAATCTCCGTAAATTCGTTGGAAGATTTTTCAGATTTACAAATCGCGTACCCTTTTTTATTCTTTGTCGAACCCCTCGCTTCAAGGTCTTAAGAGTTGGTTGGTCCTCCAGTTGATATGAAAGCTCGGCTAACTTTTTTCTTGATCACGAACGGGCCCCCCCCCCCCCCCCCCTAAAAAAGTGCTTCGAGGCAAAAGATATTACTTTGCTACTGCGGAAAGGCGACTTCCGCAACACAAGTTGCCCCACTTCAAACGAAACTGGTTTGCGCTTTACATCCAGAGTAGCCTTATTCGTATCGTGGGAGTCGTCCAAATTCTTCCTTGCAAGGGTAATACACAACATCTGTGTTTTCCCTTTCTGTTTGGATCTTCCCGTTAGAAATTCTGAAATGTCTTGACATCTGAGAATGGATCTCGACAATTTGTTTTAGGTCTAGGACTGAAACCATAAGGAATCTCAACTCAAACGAATGATGGTATACAGATGAACGAATATTTTAAATCAAGAACGAAAGTTAGAAGTTCGAAGGAGATCAGATACCATCCTAGTTCTTACCAGAACTGTCTGTATCAAATTGCCTTTGCACCTCCAACTTAGGTTGGGATTAAAGTGGAATTTGACCGCAATGAACTTTTCCTTGTACTGAAGTACGGTTGTAGCTGGGATCCATGAAACGGACTCTACCCATGACGGTTTATTCGTTCTGGGTCGCTGTACACGAAAACAGTCAGAGGTAGGGCTGCAAAAACACAAGAAGATGTATTATATTAGGCTATGCTGAAATGTTTTCTCTGTTGTCGCTTTCACCATGTAATTTTATATTAAAAAATTAGCATCGTACCCGGCTTTGCCCGGGGATTTGTTTGACCCGTGGTTGTTTCCCAGTATTTGCTTGGTGCTGCCTTTCCGTCAATCGTCTCCCTCCGCAAAGCAGTGTCGTAATCAAAAAGTGGCTCTAACATAAGCACTGCCCCAGCAACGGGCATTCCCCGTTCAGGCCCCTCCCCACTCCCAGTAGCGTGAGAAAAATAACTGTCGAGGCAACAATGTGCCAGTTTCAACTTCTTTTCAGGGCAACGTCCCAGTTTCAACTTCAAGCCAAAGAATTGACACACTCGCACGTTTTCATTGTTCCCCTTCCGGGGGTCGTCGTTGCGGTTGCTTCATTTCTGCTAT
>JAHWFP010184174.1:0-18312 GCA_023313725.1 Lithobius niger | reverse complement strand
CATAAACGGTAAGCATTCTCATTGGCTGCAGCGACCTGGCCACGCAGCCAAGTCGCTCAGTGCGCGGGCGGACTTAAGAGTCCCTCAACGTGAAGACCCGTTCAGAATATGACGTTAGATCAGGAGTACTTGAGTAACATGAAGTGAAAAAAAGGAATTCAATATACTCTAACGTCTGGCCGTATCACATGATGCTCAATAAAAGAAGCTCAACGAGATACAGAGAAAGATTAGATTAGATAGAAGACGGTGCAAAGCCAAGGCTTATGAAGCACCCCCCGCCCCCCAAAGAACCCAAAAGCAAATCAGTGCTTCCAAAGGTCAAGTCGAGCCATGAAGCTGTTAAGAGTTGAGGCTGAAACAATGTGCTCCAAGAGGGAGTTCCAAGGACTAACAATCCTTTCAGTGAAGAAGAATTGCAGGCAGTTACGTCTCGAAACAAGTCCCTGCAATTTAAAGTTGTAGCCCCTGTTATTGTTGAAATTACGAGAAAAAAAATAGGAAGGGTTATTAGACAAGGACCCCGAAAGAAGCTGATACGTAAGAATGAGATCACCCTTATCAAACCTCTCATTAAGTGAAGGAATATTGAGCTGTTTGAGTCGTTCTTTATACGGAAGGTGACGAATACAGGAACACCACTTCGTAAGTTTACGTTGGCAATTTTCAAGTCTGTCGAAGTGCACAGCACGAAAAGGTCTGCAAATTTGCGAGCAGTAATCAAGAACGGGTCTCACAAAGGTCTTGTACAACAAGGCGAAAGAAGCAGTATCAAAAAAGGAAAATTTTTTAAAAACATAATGAGCCATTCGTAAAGCTTTGCGAGTAGCCACGTCAGCGTTAGTGTCAAACTTGAGTTTGTCATCAATAGTGATACCAAGGTCACGGTGAGAAAAACTGGCAGAAAGTGGCACATCAGAAATACAATAAACTTTGTACGCATTGTTTAACCCAAAGTATAAAGCGGTGCATTTTGCTGGGTTAAGTTAAAGAAAGTTTTCCATGGCCCACGATTGAACATACTCGAGTGCAACTTCCAGAGATCTGTCAAAGGTGAGACCAAACAGTTTGAAGTCATCAGCATAACTAGTATTGTTAGCACCAAGTTTGGCTGAAATATAAGACATAAAAATATTAAAAACTATAGGACCAATCACAGACCCCTGTGGAACACCACTATGAACAAGTTTCCAAGGTGCGTGCGAACCCCTGAGAATGACACGCTGTCTGCGTTTGGAAAAGTATGACAAAATCCAAGTAACAGTGGGTTTAGAAATCCCAAAGGAAAATAGTTTGTTAATAAGAGTGCAGTGTTGAACAGAATGAAAAGCTTTACTGAAATCAAGAAAAATAAGGTCGCAAGGTAGTCCCTTGTCAACGAGAATGGTGATGTTATTGTAAGTGTAGAGAAGGTTGGTGAGACACGACCGTCCAGGTAGGAAGCCATGTTGTGATTCGTGAATAATGTTGAGTTCATTACACTGAGCGATTAACTTGTTGTAGATAAAACGTTCAAGAACTTTGGAGGCCACAGACAACGGACCGACAGGTCTGTAATTCTTAACCTCTAACTGAGATCCACTTTTGAAGATGGGCACGATATTAGCATCTTTCCAACATGTCGGGAAAGTGCAGCTACGAACAGAAGTTGAGAAGATAATAAAAAAAAAAAGGCAAGGCCTGGGAAGTAGCACAATTTTTCAGGAAAAAAAGTAGGGAGCTCGTCAGGGCCGCTGGAGATGTCCTCTTTAAGGTTAAGCAGAACCTCTTCAACCGAAATCAGTGAGAAATCAACAGTTCCCGAAGAAGGTGGGATATCAAAAGGCTTAGCAGAGGTTTTACAAGCAGCGATGAACTGATCACTGAATTTGTTGACAATCTCAAGGTCTTCAATTATGGTAGAACCATCACTGTTTTTAAGACACGTAGCAGGTTGAGACTTTTTGCCTTGGTTAAGGTAATTATACAGCAGTTTAGGCTGATGCTTCGCCTGAAGGATCAAGTTTTTTTCAAAACTGACTTTGGCTGCCTTGATGCCAGCAACTGCTTTATTTCGAGCAACTTTATACAAGGCTAAGTTGGAAGGAGTTGGGTAAGAAGTGATGGCACGATAACACCACTTCTTTTTGTTAACACGCGCTCTGACAGTGCTATCCAACCAGAACCAGGGTGGTCTGTTATTAACAGTGACCTTAGTGACGGGAACAAAAGTGCTAATAATGTCCAGCAAGAATTTGTTGCAAATTTCAAGTTGAGAATCAACGTTGAGGTTAGACGTTCCCCTTCCAAGTCAATGGTGGAGAAAATTTCATTAATTAAAGTGTAATCAGCGATTCTGAAGTTGCGCCTGGTGAAATTGGTCGTTTTTACAGAGAAAATAGCATCGATAGAATAAGAAAGTAAATCGTGATCGCTTTTTCACAAAGGAGGAAGGTGTTCAACGGGTGTCACAGTGAGGTCATCAGTACTGACGACAAGATCAAGGAGACTCAAATTCTGCCCAAAACGATGACGGGTAGGCTTAGCTACGCCCTGATTCAGGCAGTTTTCTTTGAGAAAGTCAATGAAAATTGCCAAGATCAATGTTTCCCAGCAAGACCTGTAAAGGTGTTGCTGGGTAGCCATGAGTACTGTTTTTGTTGTCATTACTTGCCACAACATCTGCTCTGCAGGGAAGTTAGACAGAAAGGCTTACTGGAGACTTTAATGTAACTTGAAAAGGCAGGCCTTCCAGACTAATGGCCTTTTGTCTTGTTTTGATGTATACTAGGCTCCGTCATTAAGGCTTGGCCAGACCTTCCAAAGGACAAAAGAAGTTTGCCCTCCCCCCCCCCTTTCCCCATCCGCAAAGCTTTGAGACCTCAAATCAACATTACATTATGAAGTAATGAAATTGCAAGAGGGATGTGTCAATTTTCGTTGTTGGGACAAATTAGGTGGGAAGTTATGGAAAACCTTCAATATTTTACCCCTAACTTTGGGGTACTGTAATGAAAAACGGATGCATTTCCGGCCCCATGTTTATACGACTTTTTAGTCTTACTTTTGATCATAGAGTACACCCTGAAAATTTGGCCAGACCGTTTAGGTACACCCTGTAGTTTTTATACTTGTATTTTTTTTTTTTGTAGTAATTCATGTTTTATACAAAAACCTTTGCGTGCTAGAATCTACTAACGCAGAATAACACCGTGCACCACCACATCAAAAAACACCAAATGCAAGTATTCAGTCAGAGACGACGCTGGGGGGGGGGGGGGGGGCCGCCCAAGTATGCCCCCCCCCCCCTCCCCGGCACCCCAACCATCAGATCAAAATCAGATGTATAAACGAAGAAAATTCTGGTAACGTGTTAAGAAAACTACTCTAGTTTCTTTCACAGCGACAGGGAGGACTGTAGGTTACATCAGTAGAGCCCAGGTTTTACTGTTAGAGTTGGAAAAGCATTTTCTTTTACAGCTGGTTTTATAAATATAAAAAAAAATGGTGCAGAAAACAGTTAAGAACGTTTGGCGTGAGAAAGAATTGCAAGAGTGTTATTTTTACTTTTATTCTTTTTTTTTTTGGAGGGGGGACCGTAAAAGTTGCATTTTGCGGTTTGCCCCCCTGGCTAAAATTGCTGCCCCACTGCCGCCCTCCCACTGAAGTGATTCTAGCGTCGTCCCTGGATTCAGTTAACCTAATAAATGCAACATCACACTTTGTTATACAGCATTTATTCCAACTTAAATTTGATTTCTTTTAAAATATAGTACAAACCTATTTTGTCCCAATTATTATAAAAAAAAATAACTGCGCACACACATTCACTTACACTGACACTCATCTCAAGTCTCAGTGCTAATTAAAATATATTTGTACCTGTCATTTAATGATTTTGTACAAATGAACAAACTGATGTACATTAAAAAAAAACATTTACGAGTTGATCATAATATTTACAACAATTAATCAAAATACAAATAACAATAAAACCAACTAAAAGGCCAAAGTTGCTCATAAGAATATTTTTTCAGCCAAACACAAATACTTCATATCTGTATGTTATTCCAAGACAAATCACAGCTTCTGACACATAATTCACCATTACAATAAAAAGTTAAGTAGAAACTAATAGAAAGAACTGACCAAGCATACTTAAGTATTCTACAAATTAAAGACGCATTATCACTGAAAGAAAAGTGTATGAAAATACCGTTGCGTCATCTAGCGGCAGTGATTTGTTAACCTTTACAGCTTGCTCCCAGGTGCACGAGTACGTACCAAATTTTGCTCAATACTTAAAGGAGGCATGTGCTTATGTGTTGCGTTAAAAGAAATGGCGTTATGCATTCCTTAGCTTGATGCAAACAAGTGGTAGATAGCGCTAGATGTTGTCAGATTCTACAGACTTTCAATCAGTGACAATGCCACTTTAAGTGCCATTATTTCAATCACTTTTACGAGTACCACGAAATGGTAAAAGTTGTACATTAAAGAAATATTTCTTCTACAGTTTATTTATGAAAGAGTTGAGAATTGATGTCAACAACTTATTCTACTAGTACATCAACTACATGCAAGAATGTGGGATCATGTAAATAGGTATCAATACATATATTTCGTGGACTTTTATAAAACCTAATCATTCAGTTAGAAAATTTGTGCATATTCTTCAATAAACTGTTATATAACTCTCCAAATACGTTGCAAAAGTTTATACAAAAGTAGATAAACATTAAGAATTATATTACGTTGCACCAATTTTCTGCTTCATATCAAACAACACGTCAAAAAAGTGTATAAATAACGAGTACGAGGTCAGACTCCAACACCCATACTCCGTTAGCTTTTATCTACCCATAATTATTAGCTATCTCGGACAGTAAAGGCAATATTATGGACGGATTAAAAATTTAAAAAAAAATTAAGATAGTATACTTTACATTACGAAATAATAATTTGTTCCTCTCTGGCCAAAGTGGTGCTGTCATCCCCACACACAAAGTTCTATGTTTAATTATGCACACCCCCAATGCTGGATTAAAATTACATTTTTTGTTTTTTTTTAATGGACGCCGCAACAGACCTGTAGGTTTTACAGATGTTTACTACTGCAGTAAATTACCACTAAATTAAATTACCACTAATTAATATGCAGCTGTAGCACAGCTAATCAAAGTTGTACATGCAAAAAGGACACAATATGATGACGAAAATAGAAATTCTCACCAACTAGTCGAATAGTGATCATGTGAAAGGTGGCAGGAACCAGGAGCACAGGCGAAAACAGTAAACTAAAAACGGTTTTGTTCTTTTTTTTTCACTTCTCCGAAGAGGGTGTCACCCTCTGCACTATAATTGACAACAAACTGTAAAATATTTTACCGTTTTGGCCGTGCTACTGGCTCCGTTCTCACCTATTAGTAGAATAGTGATATTCCTTGATATTTCCTCCCTTATATAAGGAACTTCTTCAGGTTAAAAACATGATGAGGACGTTTAAACCTCTTGATGTTCCTCGGACGAGGGACGAAATGATGAGGAATGTCACTTTCATCCAAACGTCCCGTTGCAAACTTATGGAAAACAGCAGCAGAAACATTTCTGATAATGAATCGTATTAGATAGAACGTTATTTTCGTTAAATGTATGATGCTTTTGGTTATTACCGTAGTAGCAGAAAAACTATATCCAAAAGGATAAAAGGTTGATTTTGTAAAATGTATGAAGATTTTAGGTAATTCTGCAACGCAGTAATGATGATTTAAGGGAGTGGACTTTAATTAAACTAGTTTACGAACTAGTGGATTAAAGTGACATTTTAGAGGGGGGGGGATCGGACTTTAGCTTCACGTAGTAGTTTAATACACGATTTATCATTCTAATAATACTTTCAACAGGTTTATTAAGATTCCAAAAAACGTGCATGGAAATGATTTACGAATGGGGTGTCAGGTTCCGTAGGCATGGTCCAGTAGCATGCTTGCACTACAAAAGAATGCCATAGGACAAATTTTACGTGTTGATTTTTTGGTTGCTCTATGACTTACGGTACACCTGAAGCCAAACCAATGGTCACGTACAAGAACCAGCTCAATTTTGAAAGAAATCTAACTAAACGAAGGGCGAAAGCAGGAGTTCAAACTGGGAAACTTCTGTTTCTGGCAGCAACCACGAATATATCCAGACCGAATAATTCCATCATGGTAACTGAAAATTTCCAATAATCGTTCATGTTACCCTGACAGTAATCCTTTCATCCGTTACTACTTCAAGCACCTAGAAGTAGCTTTACTGCCACGTTCTCTTAAAAGTAAATGATAAGACAAGTAATGTTACACTGGAATAAGTTCATACTTTTTAAGTGTATAAAAAAAATGTCACTAAAAAAAATCAACATTTAATAGAAAAGAATTTTAGTCGAAATGGTAAAATGCTGCATTGTATCCATAAAGCCGCATTATTTTATCATTTTAGGCTGGCTTACCGGAAATTTTGGCTAAATCGCAGTTAGCCACAAATTTTATGGCCAACTGTAAAGTCGGCTGGTTGACGGCTAATTTTGGCTAAATCGATCGTAAAGAAGCAAAGATATAGATGATGAGAGTCGCTCCAATTTAGGAAATGGCTTTGTTGGGAAGGGGGGGGGAAGTGGTTTACAATTCATTTCTAGGTGACTTGCTTAGCGGTTGGACTTCGGCCTTTGGTTTCTTAGGTCGTGGTGGGTTCAATTCCCCACTCAGTCAGTCTTACATTTAATTCCAAAGGCAACTTCAATAAGTTTGCATCCCTGTTTATTTATCCGTGGCTTTAACATACTTGTATCAAAACATAATTTAAATCGACAATTCACACTCACCACTACGAGTGTAGTGTGCTAACATTAATCGAAACCAAGAGTAACAAGAATGCTAATGACTATTCAAATATCATATACTGTATAACATTGCACTCTTGAGTCGCTGGGAAGAGAAAATGGTTTTAAAAACTATTATAAATAAGACAGTCGAGCAGCTAACTACTACACAAGTCACAACTAAATTCCTTTAATTTGAGCTATTTCCCGATTGTTTCGTTTAATTTTGGTGCATTATAACTTCACGACTCGCAGAGTCAGCTGTATTTTTTTTGGCAGCTAGGGTAGGTGGCAGCCGAAACATGTCCAACGGCTGTTCGGCTTTAAGGATTTTTACCAATAGGACTACCATTCAACCACAAACGCCAAAAACTAAATAATTATTTGAATTTCTTGGGAATGTAATTTTTGTGCGACTGTGCCATTTTAGTTGCATTTGAGGGCGATGTGACCTGAAGAAATAGAGTAGCAAAAGGCACAAAGAATGCAGCACGACGGCCAACAACGACAGCAGAGGGGATATACAATATCGCCAAACCCAACAAAAATGGCTACTCATCTACATTGTAGAATGGTTACAGTGTAAATACAATGCCTAATTCAAACCGTACACAAATTTTCTTTTGATAGTAAGAAAATTTGCCTTAAGTAAAATGTGACAACAGTACGGTACAGCGCTCTGCATATGGCACTTCAATGAAAAAAAAAATTTGAATTAAAGATAACGTCTACGTTATCGCCTAATTGTGTGAATACTAAAAACTGATTATTGGTGCAGCGCTTAACAGTTTATTTATATCTGAAAAGAAAAACTTAACAAGAGGTAAAAAACCTAATTAACTGTTTGTAATCATACAACTGCATTAAGACCTGTTCTCCCCATAAAACTAAAATACTCACTTCATTTAACCCATATTAAAAATAAACATATTTCTGCTTTTGATGACACGCTTGAAATAACAATGAAAAAGTTCTAAACAATCAAAAGTAGCATGCATTAATGAATAAACAGTTTAGCTGCTGATTGCTGATAATAAAATTTGTCTACAAACTGCACTATATCCACTACGGTACCTTCAAATCACAACGTATTGGAATGTTAAACATTGTAGTTCTAATTATATAAAAAATAAATAAACTAGGTAGTGGCGTGGTGGCTTCATTTTCCAGGTAGGGCCAACTAGCAATTGGTGTTCCACCAAAACAGTTTGCCCCTCCCCGTATTTTCCCCATAAATATTGGTAACAAACATTTCGTACCTGTTGGCTCCTAAATGAATTTCAGTATAGTAACACAGATTTTTCTGGTTTTTTATCTACTGAAATGTCACAGGAAATAATGCAATCATAAACTTCAGTCACCAACTTCTCCAGCTACGGAACTGCTGCAACCAATTGGAATGGACTGATCCATGTATGGACAGAGGAGGGGACGAGAGGAGATAGATAGCCTAGACAAGCAAGGCAAGGCAGAGACCTTAGCTTTGACCAGCCAGCAACGTTATGTTGCGTGTATATTATTTACCTGAAGGCACTTTTATAGTCACAGTGGCAGAACTTGTGCATGTTCACGAATAGATAGATGGCAAGTTCATGACTATTTTATTTATTTATTTTAAAGAGAGGTGTCTAACATGTAGCCATAGCTGTGACTGCAACCACTGCAAATTTACATTACATTTGCTACACACTGGCAGCACTGCCCTTCAGCTGTGCCAGAGAAGTCTGGTGCCTTCGGCCCCATCTCCTCCACTAAATGTATAACAATGTAAATCACACAGTCAAAATATACAATAAAACTTCAGTATGTCTCCATATAAACAAATGCTGGACTGTGACCTATTGAGTCATCACTATTGATACTCATTTTTTTTAAGTAAAAAAATTGAAAAGTGGTCCAAGCGCCATTCATCATTTGGCTCTCCAGTATCTGGTACTTTCGTCACTAAGTGTGTTACAACTTACAAGTACTATTTTTCTTCATAGTTGTACAATGATTATCAGAACCCTGATTAAGCAAACACCTCAGAATCCGAATGCCCTTTTTACCAATTTTCAAATAAAAACTCACACAGCTTGCTTTATTTCTGTTTCCAAATCCCACTCACTGTATTAGTTTAGGATTATTGAGGGTCTTGTGTACTAATCCCTTAAGTCAAGACTTATTGTCTATTCCTGCACAGCCATTTTTTTTACATCTGTACAATCTATCGGCGAACTTACATTTTTTTCTTTATCTGGAAATATAACCTAAATGAAATCACTACACCGGATCATTATGCTATTTAACAGAAAACGTTAACATCAAAGTATTTTCACTTCCTTTGTTGACCCGAGTCGTTTTTAATTAAAATTTTCTTCCACCTTTTTTTTTTTGTAATGATCAATCACTATTGTTTTAAAAATGCAGTTGTAATGTCTACAACCAAAACACTTTAAATTAAAACCACAACTGCTGGAGTATAATTAATCGAAACACTTATTACACTAATTATCAAAGTTGTAATATATGATGCCCTTTAGCCTTCCCCTTTTGTTTATTTTTCCAAATCGGCTAAATTCATAAATCTCTGAGTACATTCATCAAAGGAGTTCATCGTGTGTAACAGAGCACACAGCATTCATAGCAACAATTTGCTGCTAGGCAGTTACACGCTCAATTTGTTGGTGCGTATATCGCCAAAGACACTAAAAATTCTTACAAGTAAAATTTTAACATCTCTAAGACACATAATTTATCGCAAAGGCTCAGTGCTGCCGCGCAGGACCAAACACTTTTTAGCTGCTTTTTAGTGTGGTGTAATAAACATGGCTTACTAAACCTCGAACGCCTACATGGACTCGAGTTTTCAAAGTAAGCGACATGACGTTTTTAAATACTTCTATATAAATCGTCTCAATTAATAAAGAATAATACTTAAAATTTCACCAATATTAAAATAAGAACACTGGGCAACTACTTGTAATAACGACAGGCTGAGTGAAGTTTGTACATATGAAAATGAATGATAGTTGTTTAACACTGCGTACGTCAATGATTGTTAAATAGTTCCGAACCTTTGGTTTCATATTGCTTCTCTTCTCATCTGGTCTACTTGCCGCAAGTACACTAAATGAAAAGTATTTTCATACTGTTGTATGTTGTTGACTTTCATGTTTATGTTCATTTTTCTGATTGACAAAAGTCATCTCTGCGTGATTGTTGGAATAATTGTCTTCAGGTACTATGGAATCGTCATAATCGCTATAGTGTGGTCTGCAAAAAGAAATAAAAAGTGGATTACTTGCAATGTAATTTTATTGAGACCGGTAAACCTTTCTGGGATTTTCTGCCCTGCAGTAGATGACGAGGGGCAACTTAGCTAGAAAAATCCAAAAGGTTTACCCAGGACCTTAGCAAGTTTGAACAGTAAGTTAAGAACAATTGAGCATCTATTTGCATCATGCTGTGCCATAACCACAATACAAAAAGACATCAAACTAAGATCTACAAACCCACAGGCAATCATAGTTGGTACACATTTGCAATCAACTAACAGTACAAATAACAAGCATGCCTTGTCCCAATCTCCCCGTATTCCCCCATGCAGGTAGCAAATTGAATTGAGCTGATAGTTTCAATTCATAAAGCAGAATGCAGTCAACTAAGTCTGAACCCTGGAAGCTACAAATCTCGACCCCAGCAGAAGGAAACATTGAAAGGGAAAGGGGCATTAGGAAAGACGCACAAAATAAAGAAACAACCTAAAGGGCAAAAGCCAATCGCGACACTAGAGCATACAGAAGTAAACCGGTTACCATTCTGGTTTGAGTGGGCAGCTGTATGGCTGAGACTTAATACAAGTAAAACAGAAGCTCTACAACTGCCACAATGATCCCTCCAATCTCCAAAGCCCAATTTCCAACTGCCACTGTCTTTTCAGGACTTGGGTTCTAGGCCTTAATCTATGATGCAATAATTTTTATTTGAGCTGCTCTATGGCTATAAATCACCTCGGAATAGTCATTTTTACTTTGCGTCCAAATTTGGATGATCATAAAACTGGACATTTTGTTGCATAACACTGACAAAACTCTGACTCAGTCTGAGGCAAAATTATAATTTTTTCACTGTAAAAATAACTTATTTGTTAACTTATGCGGTCTAGCTTGTTGGGCCACTTGAGCAGAAATAAATGCCTTACAATTACTAGGGAGGGAGGAGGAAACTGGATCGACAAGATGGGGGGGGGGGGGGTGGAGATGGGGATGGATGACGGGAGACATTCCTCCTGTAGTGTTTCCACTGGGGCAACCACAGCTTGACCTCCATCAAACAGCTGCAGATGTACGACCACAAGAATAAAAACAATAGATACTTTGATATTTGTTCACATGCTAACGTATAGAACGTTACTGATCACATGCTACGTATTGTTTGTAACTAGCTTCTTACAAACCCCACAAACGGGCAAGCAAGACAACCACCAATACACAGCTTGCAAATACCGCTTCAAAACTTATCACTGTACAATAAGCTGGAGTTACCATTTCACAGGTACCTTCAATTTTCTTGCTCAGTTTTCTGTGTAATAATTTCATTCTCAAATTTTGTATGTGTTGAGCTACATAATATGGGCAACAAAAAAACTGACTTAGTACTAATCTTTTATTATTATCGAGCATACACAACTGACACACGATTATCTTTATTTAATAGAAAGAAGAAAATAAGCAGATTCCTTTCATTATCCTACAGTGTAACAAACCAGATTAATTATGTGCTAGGGAGAACAGACTGAACCAGGGACTGCAATTACTCTGCATCCAGTGCCCATCAGTAAAAATTTCTACAATTGAACACCACGCAGTCTTTATCTAGCCACCTAATGTGACCCCCAGCCACTTCAAACGAAAAGGTTCTGTGTATGCGTGCCTTTTGATTCATGCAGTGCACTTTACATTGGGGAAACGAAACGTAAATTCCAGGAGAGAATTGGTCGAGCACAAAAATGATGTGAAGAAGGAAGCAACCACCAATGGCATCACTATGCATATTAAACGACACCGTCATCACATCATAGGAACATTGGAACAACACCTCTATCATTCTGTACTCCAATTCTCTTCATGAATCGTACCTTCGTGGATGAGGTTTTATCGCCATTAGCAGTTTCCGAGCCAACTATGTGACACTAATGAACAAGCGCAGCCCTGCCATCCGCACATCCCTAGGTTGGTACGACATGACCTATCAGACGTACTCAATCGACAGTGGCAAGCTATACTTAAACGAAGTACAGAGATCAGAGGTCAAGACATTGAAGCGGCAGTTTTGAATTCCGATTGACTATTACGTAAGGCCGGGAAAAAAAAATTGTTCGGTTCTCGGGCGCGGGCGGGTCCCCATAAATCATGCGGGTCAATCGCTTTTTATTTCATTCGTCTTACGTCGTTACCCGTGGAGTGAGGCACTAACGAAATATTTATTCTTGCAAAAATTATTGGACACAATTATTTCAAACACACGCACGCAACAGATTTCATTAAAATTTACGGAAAAAAGCGGACAAATGGCTTTAATAGTTTCGGAGAACCGTTGTTGTTTTTTAAATTACGAAAATTTTAACTAGTGAAAATTAGTTTTTACTTACCTAAAATACTTACCTTCAGTAATATTGCTAAAACCACCTTTTTACGCTATTTACTGCTCGCTTATGAACTAAAAACTCCATTTTTTATGTTCTCCCTAAGCTTTTCTCCACTGCCGCCAGGCGGCGCTGCACGTCCTTACCGACGTCAGCGCCCCCACCAGTCCAACCGCATCACTTTCTCACGGGCACTCCGGTTCAGTGATTGCGGGGAGGCGGGCGGGTCCTTACTGAAGGTAAGTATTTTAGGTAAGTAAAAACTAATTTTCACTAGTTAAAATTTTCGTTTCTTACTTCCTGCAAATACTTACCTTCAGTAATATTGCTGAATTTGTCAGACAGGAGGCGGGAATCACCACCCCAACCAGGAACCCCGGAGAACAAGCTTACCAAACCACACACACTGCCACCAAAACACTAAAAAAGAACCAAAAGGCAACCAACCCACCAGGACCAGGTATCCAGCGACACCATGCCCCCATAGAGAGGCCCATGGTCCCCAACCAACAGCCGGGTGAGTTAGCCCAACAACAGGCAGTACCTCCACCTCATCCTTGAGAACCTAGCTCAGGAACACGGCACACAAGCCCAGAAAACCGGCCCGCTCCACTAGAATTGCCGTAATGGAGCACAGCCAGAATAACACACTGAAACAAGGCACACCGACTCGGGCTTCACCCCCAGAAAGCCTGGCCAGCCACAACATGGCTTGCACCACATATCCGCCCGCCCCAGGCCACTCGGGACCCCCAAGGAAGTACGCACAAACAGGGGCAGGTGGCGCAGGGAGCACGCTGCTACTGCTACGTCCAGCGGCGTCCCGCACCAAGAGTGTAAGAAATGTCCGCGTTACTCCAGCGAAATCCTAAGCCTACAATTACCGTATTGTTTCAAAGCAGGCCCAGAAGAAATACTGAAGTACAACTGTACATGTAATAGCGACATTACGAAAGGTACAACACTTGACCACATGGCTTAAAACAAACACGGCGTAAACAACAAGACTGCAGCTTGCATCCCTTGCTGCCCACATCCACACCAGAACGCGAGTGAGCGGTCGCTCCGTCCGAAACCGGAAGGCATCTCCCCACTAGGCTAAAGTGCTTGATCAGCCAGATACAATACTCCAGGCATGCACAATCACCGACCAGGCTTCCAAACACTCTTTCCTGAATTGGGAAAAGTACATTTTCAGTTTCAGGCCTTTAACACTACCTTGACATATTAAACAACGACATGAACACTGTAAACCCTCTGCTGGGAAGAACCATTCATAGTTAGGCTATGACAACCAACACACTCTCCCATCCGTCTCATGCAAACACAATGCTACAGAAGGTATAACATTACTTATGAGTCACAATTATAGAACGCCGCTGAACATAGCCTATTCAACCGCCCTGGGTTCAGCCATTCCGACAACATGTCCGCACCATTTAGTGCAGACGGCACGTTATATAACCAGAAATATAGCTTACGTAGCCAATCCCCCAAAAACATACATTTAATGGCAATGTGCTTTGACCTCAAGATTCTCACCTCATACCTAGTAAAGCGGATGGCAGAATGGGAGCCACAGTACAATGAAGGTGTTGTAGCCAACGGTGCCAATACCGAATGTGACATGCACTGTGTAGCCAGGCCAACACTCCTACAGCCGGAAACATTGCAATGAATTCCGCCTCCATTGTACTGAGGCACACCATACCCTGCTTTCACAGCCCCACAAAACAGGCACGCTACCCAAGAATACAATGTGCCCACCGAAACTACGCCGGTCGACTCTATCGGCTGCCCAAGATGCAGCTACACATGCATACGATTCAGATCACGTGACACTTGAAAGATCAATAGCATAATGTTTCGTACTGACAGTACATA
This sequence comes from Lithobius niger, assembly GCA_023313725.1. NCBI lineage: Eukaryota > Metazoa > Arthropoda > Chilopoda > Lithobiomorpha > Lithobiidae > Lithobius > Lithobius niger. Next base: position 3,964 of record JAHWFP010184174.1, on the reverse strand, counting down.
AGTATCGCAGTATGGTCAACAATAAGCGAATATGAATGGACGTAAAGGCATAGGTATATTGGGACAATATAATAACACCCAAAAGAATATCAGGCCTTGTTCTAGAAGCTCCATACAACAACTTTCTACTCGTGACCTGTATGGGAAATGTACACTTGTCTCATCTTCGTCACGCCTCGTTTGAACACCAGTACCTGCAGACATGAACTGGCACACGCACCGTACACGTTTCATCGACGTCATACCTCTCCGTGAGTTGTGCAAAGTAAGATTTGATGAATTACTGTCATGCCATCAATTCTTAGGAAGGCAACACCTAATAGGTTTTTTTTTTTTTTTTTTTTTTTTTTTTAATTTTACTTCGAAAGACACGAGTTCGAATTTGGATTCAAGCAACGTTACCACATTTGCTCTAAGAGTTTCGTTTCTGGCTAACAAAAGCAAAACATCCACATAAAACTGCATCTAAACCAAAATGATAAACACAGGTTAAGTCCCAAGAACTGAGAAAATCCCATCATCACTAATGGCTTTTCAAGTTCTTCCCATCACAGTCACCCACTTTGGTGAAGACCATATACGGCTGTTTGCAATAGCCACACCGTACCATGGTGAACCCCAGGTTTGAATCCTTTGGGGATTTTCACGAAGGTTTTGCAATCCAACGTACCACACACTGGATATCCAAATCAACATTTGTTTACTTCAGAATGGATACCATAATACATAAAAGAATCTAACCTAAAACAAAATTCACACTGCGCTGAATACTCCAACAAAATTCACGCCGCTTGCTTGACAAAACCCCCGAGCTACTAGTCGGGAGCGGAAACGTCTAACGCTTCCGTCGGTATTCTTCTACCTTGTATATCCATTTACCTCCCCACTTCCATATCTATAGTTACATTAACCTCTTTTCTTAAAGGACGCAACGTCGTCTCCCATGGACCGTTCCCATTCACACTTGTGAGGAGAGGCAATGGCTTCTGCATAGGTAATTGGCCCAACAATACACACGTATGCCGCAGCATCACTGAAATCAACAGGACTATCCTGCCCACTAGTGGATACAGTTCCGAAATCAGGTGTTCGTTTACCCCTAAAATCGAACAGTGGTTCAAACTGACATCCCCGTTCTACACAATATTATTTGACATCATTAACACTGCAGAACATAATTCCATCTGGGGTGTGATAGTACACATCCAACCTACCTACCCTTTGCCCCGTCTGGCGGACTACTACTTCCCTACACCAATACTGATAATCTAAAGGAGCCAAATTGGGGGGGGGGGGGGAGCCTACGCAATTACTACGAATGAATGGTCGTGGAGGAACTTCAATGGTAAGTGGGCCCTCAGTCTTATCTTCTGCTTCTACCCTAGAATTACCATCCGATTCTAACTCTGTACTCGAACTAAGTCCCTTTCCATAGTTAAATGTATTTGCACTTAAGACTGGGTTTGGGCACACTCCGAGGCCTATACTGCAAGGACCTCCTCCCTTCCCCATAACTTAACCTCACCAACCGTTACATGTTTAGTTTCAACGACCAAGTAAGTATGGGGATTCCACTCTATATCCTACTGTCTACCGCATAGCCAATGAATACCCCCTCCCAGCTTTAACGTCAAGGGTATCCCTTCCCGGCTTATGGAAGTGTACATAACACATTACACCAGGCCTTCGTAATGTCTGACTGATACACCTCGATCAAACAATAATGTACGAGGGACCCTAAAGCCAAAGTATGAGTGAGGGTACCTATGCTTCAGGTAGGTGAACGTACATACAAAATCTGCCCAAGATTGCGTGGCAGAGAAGTCTCGTGAAGCATTGCACGTACCCCTTCTAACAACGTGCGGTTAAATCGCCTAGCGATTTCAGCCATAGCTGGTGAGTAGGCATTGGTCCCTGATATCTGATACCCAACCTACATATATAATCACAAAATTAGATACCTCGGTCTGTGCGAACATTTACAAAGGTGAAGCTAAATTGTCTTTCACTCCTGGCACGAAAGTCAACAAACGTTTGAAACACATCGCTTTCCTTAGCGATGGGAAACACTCATGCATAACGAGAATAATCATCAAGTAAAGTAAGCACATATCTACAATTACCCAAGGATACCGTGTGACTTGGTCCCCAAACATCCATGTGAAGGAGCTCGAGGGGCTTCTTACTCTGCAAGGCACCAATACCCTTAAAACTAGCCCTAGTCGATTTGGTTACCTTGCAGACCTCACACTGAGGAGAGTTAGACTTCACTCACTAGAATCCAATTCATGTACCACCTTGGAGTTATGTAAATGTATCAGGCCCAAATTACGCTGATGACCGAGCCTCGAGTGCCAGGTTTCCACAGAAACCGACTTAATTGGATTTAACTTCAACATGTACTTTAAAGTCCCCCTTCTGATTCCTACTTAAGCCAAGGGAACCCATACTCGAACCAGATGAACAAGCTACAGCTCCATTCACATGTTTTGGTTTGACCTTAAGAGGCAACAATGCATACACAATACAACTTGGTTGCTATTCGCAGAAAAAAAATTGGGCATAGTGGCCCCGTGCGACCGCATATAGCGGCCAGACCCTCAAAGGGCATCAGATTCACCCCCCCACTCAGCCTAAGGACCCAAGGAAGAGAAGACAGTTGAAGGCAAAAGGAGGGGGGAGAACCCTACTTCAAACCCAGTACTAACCGTCCAAGTTGCCAGACTCCAGTGAGACCATGTCTTGATGCACACCGCAGGAACCAACGCAGCTGCCATTCCAGGACCAAAGAAATGTAGAGGCAATAACGATTAATGTAAACATACCCTAACATATCATAAACACATAGGCCTATGGGCAAACGCCCATGGAGACACTCACCATACCTTTGGCGACACAATGCTCACCGGCGACACGTGACACCCTTAAAGTGACAACCGGCAACAGAACGGCGACAATGTGTCCCGCTGCGTCAGCGTCATAATAGCTACTTACCCTGGTGACAGCTGGCTACAGAACGGCGACGATGTGTCCCGCTGCGTCAGCGTCATACAGCTACTTTCCCTGGCGACAACTGGCTACAGAACGGCGACAATTTGTCCCGCTGCGTCAGCGTCATAACAGCTACTTACCCTGGTGACAACTGGCTACAGGACGGCGACAATTTGTCCCGCTGCGTCAGCGTCATACAGCTACTTTTCCTGGTGACAACTGGCTACAGGACGGCGACAATTTGTCCCGCTGCATCAGCGTCTAGTAGCTACTGAGTGTCGCCGATGGTGCTACACACGTGTTGCCAGTGGCGACAGCGTGGGTCCGGTTACAAACCGGCTTCAATTTGCACCCCTCGGCTCAACCAGCGTTGCAATTATGTCCAAACGCGGCACTTGCAACTTTTTTTTTTTTTTGCTGGGATAGTCGGACCACGGACAGCGCCCGTGGCCGGCTTTTTACCACTCAGTCGTCCTATTCATCCTCTCCACACTACTGGTTTTCAACTTACCGCCACTGTCGGCCACTCACCTAACGCCCGCCATCGGATCGGCACGGACCTGCCTGGCGGGACGGTGACAACTCCACTAGCTCACTCTACAAATCACCATCTGCATGAAAAAAAATGATATTTCAACACGAACAACATCCCGGGGAAGAACGGGAGGCAACGACGCCTCCGTAACCACGAATCACAAAGGCATCATTCTCGGCCGCCATCTTGCCCTCGGCAACGACCAGCCGACCAAAAACACCGCCGGCATGGCCGTATCCGTTAAGCCTACCGTCTACCGACCGTTGTCGTGCTTCGATCCCGTTCCCACCGTGCTGCTTTCCAATAAGCCGCTCGTCGGATCCACTTCTTGACATCGAAGTCCGTTGTTGTAGTCCATAATACGCGTTGGTTAATTCGCGAAGCACGCAGCCGGTAAGGACGTGCAGCGCCGCCTGGCGGCAGTGGAGAAAAGCTTAG
>JAHWFP010184171.1:0-13738 GCA_023313725.1 Lithobius niger | reverse complement strand
TCCTTTTGTAGAAAAAAAAAATTAGATCTCCACTCGAGCTGAAAAATGTTTCGTGCTTTATTTGTGTAGCACAGACCTCTTCAGTAGTGGTTCAAGAGTTACACGTGTTGGTTTGTATCAGACGTTTTTATCAAATTTTATTCATGATCTTAGTTGCAAAAAAAAAAATGACCTAGGCTAGACGGAAGGTTCTGTTCATCTCTAGGCTAACTGAAAAATAACGAACTCGGGATAAAACAAGTTGTTTGCGTACCTCATTTTGAAGGGCAGTTATAAGTCCTCTTATTTCACATTAGTTTTTTTTGTTGCTAAAAAGCCTCTCAGTACACAACTTGTTGGCAATGCAACACTTTTTTTTTACCACCAGCAGCCTATGCCACTCGTAATTTTTTACTGTCAACTGTTAGTCTGTTTGACGAATAGGCAGTGTTAAAAAGTCGCTGGGCTTGAAGTCACTCGGAAAACAGCCTTTTTACAATGTTTATAAAAGACGTATAGTGTAAAAATACCTTGTGTTTTATACCTTTTAAAAAGATGAGGAGGGTGAGAACCAGTCCGAAATATGTTTTAAAAAAAGACAGTTATAGTCTACACATACGCTATGATATATAATGCTCTGAGTTTTTAAGGATCCTAACGTGATGACTATTAAGATTATTAAAACGTACACTTATTTTTCCCATATAGGGAATTTTAGACTATTCTAAACACTGAGGTTCTTTTAGGACACTGCTAATTTTTTCCTTAGTACATTAGAACTTTGCTAACTTGAAGCCATTCTCGAACATTGTTAGGCTTTTAGAGTCACAATCTTAAAACATATTTTTTACGGATCTAACCATTCAACAATGGTTGAAATTCTTGGGGTATGAAGAGGAAAACTTGTTATAAGTGCGCCATCGATAGCCTATTTTACCTCGTGGTGCAGAAAACAAAAACCCCCTATTGGTTGGACCTTTACTGTACTAAGGTCTTGATATACATGCGAAAGTTGTAATGTTTGAAAAACAGAGTACTTTTTGAGGACGCAAGGACTGTCTGGAGGTGAAAAACATATTGTAACACCTACACAACTAACAAAATTTACATCACTTCACTAAATTCTGTTAACCTGAAATTCGGTCAGATTTGACTTTTCGTAAAAGATCTTAAGCAACCAGGTTAGAGTCTGAATTAGGCCTGACTGATTTTTTTAACGAAGCGGCTAAGAACGGATCGAAGGTAAAGTATAAAGAAGCCCAATTCCGACTTTATCTATATCTATAGTGGCTTTAAAATGATATTTCTGTTGGTTAGTTTTTTAATCTCCCTCGATGGTGAAAGTCGTAGCCCTAACATTCTTTTAGGACACATGATTTCAGTTTTTGATGATAAAACTCGTAACAAGCTACTGCAATGTTTTTTTTTTACTTTTTAAGATTGAATACAACGGTAAGGTTTTCATAATCTAAACAGTACAACAACATTGTTTGCAGAAAAAGTGTGCATTTAAAACCCTCGCCCTTAAAAGTTTTAACTTAATTCAAATCTGTAGTAGTTTAACAAATTGGTGATTGTGTGAAAATTCAACAGACCTTAGCGAAATTGTTACTCGATAGATAAATATGGCTTAGGGTAGTCTAATATTACTACTCGCCTTGGGGTCCCACTTGCAAGCCGACCCTGGTGTGATATATATGTCTTAGTTGAATATATATTTCCATGAAATTCTGTGATTTGTAGATTTATTTCTACTCCAAGAAAAGTAAGTGTTGGTGAGGAATTCTATTTATCGTGACGGTTGCCCTTTTACTTTTTCCTATATGTATGTAAAATAAAAAGAGAAAACGAAAAAACCGCCTTTAATGTCGTCTATCCTACACGTAGGCTACAAAGTAAAAAGGCCTATCTTTTCTTCTGGTGAGCATTGCTTGAGTAGACTAACTCGCTTTTTCGGATTGTTAAACCGTAAATTAAAAAAAAAAAAAAAGCAGCAGGTTAATGAAAAATTGACAAAAGAGCTTAACTTGTCTTTTTTTTAATTTACAACCACTTACCTTTTTCGAACTGAACTGGTGATTCGACGAACAGCGGCGAGTTGATGTTTTCTGGCGCTCGTCACGCAATTTTTAATTTGGTAAATTGCATTGTTTTAGTTGAAGCTCTGTGCACCAAATCCTGTTTGGTTCTTTTCGTACGCTCTTACATTAAGGCTGCCCTCGCACTAAGCGGCCAGGTTGCACGGCTGGTGGTTGTCGCGGCCAAAGAACACGGCGTTTTTCATGATAGTTCACGATCACGTAGTGAAAAATGAATACGATGCAAGTGTGGTCGTCCTTTGGCCGTCTGAACACCTCTCGGGATCCTAGTGGCTGCAGCGACTGTAGGTACTCTATTTCGGGTCATTTCTTCGATTGGTTAGTCTCATAGTACCGTTGGTCATTGCACGGCTCGAATCATGTGACGACTTTCAAGCAATTGCGAAGCGTGTACTACGTCACGATGTGGCCGCCCATTTCGCTCGAGGCAGTGTTTTTTTTTTTTGGTGGTCAGCCCGTTTTTTGTCTTTCGGGTTAAAGGGCTTATACGAAAGGTTTAACGTATAATAGGTAGGTTGTCTAGACATCTAGGTCGCGAGACGTTAACTACACGTCGTTTTTTGACAGTACTGACAGCTTACATATAGCCCGTCACTTTTTGTTTTGACGAATTGAGAGGGAGGAACGATTATTTTGCTTTAATTGACGGGTTCCCACGCTCTCTTGACAATCGTTAATAGCCGATAAATGTCGTAACTACATTCCTACGCCCATAACAGTATTAACCTCACGACCTCTGGCCCATATACCGTTACGTTAATGGACAAAAACGCGTGACGGATTGGGTCTTTTTACAATAGTCATTCGTTCTTGTCATTGTTGTCTAGCCAATTCAGAGGTCTGAGGGCCGTAGGGGGAGACCACCGTGTTGGGGGGCGGGATTGTTCGTATTATAGCCCCGAGCAATTTTAGACTTACCGATTTTGGACGAGATCCTTACTTCATTCTGTTCTGGGATAGCTACTGTCAACACAGCTCACTAACTATCAACTCTTGGATATTTTTTTATCCTCCATCGCGTCTCGTGAGTTGCGTGTTTCGTATACTCGGGAACTTAACACGCTTTTTTTTATTGACTTTTTTTTTAAATTGGTTTTTCATGCCTAACCTCCGACATCCTTCTCGTGCAGGAGATCGGTCTGTGGGGGCCACACACTCATCCCCCGCCTGCTACCTTGTGCCCCACTTACTCGCCTGAAAGTGCCGACCCAAAAACGCTTCCTCAAAGTCCTGGGCCGACCGCCCGTGAACGCGACGAGGTGATTAACTACATTCTGTTGTTATGTTTTTTTCCTTTCTTTCCCTCCTAATAATGCTTTTAGTTTTCTTTCTTTTCTCTCTATTGTAGTTAATCGCCGATATTACAGCTGCAAACTGATATACGTGATCTGTCACTCACGGTACGACCTTTGAAATAACAACATATAGGTTTAAAACTGGTTGTCCTTGGTGTGTGCGCTACGGCTTTTTTTATTTTAATAATAATAATAATTTAAACCAGCAATGGTGGTATGGTGATTGGAAGGGTTTGGGAACCACTAACACCAATACCAAAGTTAAGGGTATGTAAATGACAACATTATGACAGGGCCTAGACTCCCGTGTAGAGAAGCCCACCCGTGGTCAACACTTAATACTCACGCAGGAGGAACTTAGAAAGGGGCAAGGTCCTTAAGCACCGTCGAAAACCACTAACCGTGGTGGCAGAAACAGCCTCCTCAGTAAGAGAATTCCACGCCGATACGACCCGCAGGGCAAAGAAGTGCTGTCTACAATCAAGTCGAGAATCTAGATGACGAAGTTTAAGTGAATGACCCCTTGTAGAAGATGAGAGGCTAAGATCAAAAAACGGGAGATCAATCGTAAGGAGACCCTTAAGGATTTTAAAGGTTAATATCAGATCTGCCCAAAGCCGACGTAATTCGAGAGGTTCTAACTTAGTCCTTAGCAGTCGTTCACCAGCAGAAAGGCCACGTAGGGATGGGATGCTTCTAGTAAAACAGCGTTGAACTGCTTCCAGTCGATCAATATCAGACAGTAAATATGGAGACCATACTGGACTGGCATACTCCAGCAGTGGCCGCACAAAGACTTTATACGCCCACACCTTCGTGCCAACATTGCCAGAGGTAAAGCAGCGTTTTACGATTGCAAGACGCCTGAATGCAAAGGCAGAGATTTTCCGGCAATGGACAGTTGATTTAAGGTCAGCTGTGAACCACACTCCCAGGTCGCGAACCTCCGTAACCTCGTTCAGGCGCTTGTTTTCATAGAAATAAGGGAACAATGGATTTTGACGTCCAATATGAAAAGAAGAACATTTCGATTCAGCAACCGGAAGTTGCCAGGTTACTGACCAGTTTGATATTTGGCTAATTGCAGATGAGAGTTCCAATCCGTCATTTGGCGAGATGATAGTATGACCTAGTTTAAGATCGTCAGCAAATTTAAAGTTTTGAATCGACGAATTTGTACAGGTAAGATCATTCACGTAGATTACAAACAGTAAAGGGCCCAACACCGACCCTTGTGGTACCCCGCTAATGATGACTGCAGATGTAGATTTGGAATCTTCGATTTGGACCCTCTGAGACCGATTGCTGATAAAAGCAGTAATCCAATTTAATAAAAGGCCATTGAAGCCAGTCGATTCCAGCTTGAAGAGTAACCGCCTATGGCCTACAGACTCAAAAGCCTTCCGAAAATCAAAATAGATGACATCGGAAGGAATACCCGAGTCAAGTGCACTTGTCCATTCGTCTAAAGCAATAAGTAGCTGGTGAGTTGAAGAGCGACCAGGCATAAACCCAAATTGGTCTGCCAAAACGCTGTTCGATCGTTGCAGGAAGGACAGCATCTCACTGCGAATAATTGATTCCATTACCTTATGTAACAACAACCCATTTCTGTAACAACAGATACAAATCTTTTCCATTTTGTTTTTTTTCTACTTTTTTTTCAGCTAGAGTGGGATTCAACAGCCAAGAACGCGTTCCTAGTTTTTACTTCTACTCTGGGCTGAAGTGTACTAGGCAACTGGAGGAAAACAATTATTGCGGGCGGGGCGGCGCACAGATGCGGCAGGGATATGAGGAGGGTATCTAGCGTTCAATGGGGGGAAAATGTTGATCCTAGGTGCACGTGGACCGACCGATAGACCCAACTCTGTGCTGAAGTGTACTAGTCACCTGGAGGAAACAGTTATCCCGGGCGGGCGACGCATAGATGCGGCAGGGATATGAGGCGGGTATCTAACGTTCAAGGGAGGGAAAATGTTGATCCTAGGTGCACATGGACCGACCAATAGACCCTAGATGCACGCGCCTACCCCCCTAGGATTCAAATGTGATACCCAAAAAGCATGGGACTCTGTTAGGCTGTACCACTATACTAGACACTTTAGTGATCATAACTACTGATGTTGTGCTTACGTTTTAAATATATGATTCGTAAAGCACAACAGCACTTAAACAGATGCAATTTTCTCAATTGTACATTTGATTATTTCAATTAAAAATCATTAATTTTTATCCGTGTACATTTTAACAAGTGAAAATTCAATCATATATAACCTCTTTTTTACGGCACACTTGACGTTTTTGTTTGTAATCCGTGTACCTTTTTTAAGGCTATGGCGTCGCGCTACAAAGGTTTATGCATGCAGTCGATTGTTGCTGGCCACTTTGAAACAATTCAACTCAGCTCTGAAAGCCTGCATCTGCGAAATAAATACGCAATTCTATCGTTTTTAGCTGCCAGCTTTGAAAGCCTCGAAATTCACAACGCAGCTTAGTTTGGTTTAAAAATATATGCGTTTAGCTGAAACACTGATTCTTTCATTCATTTATTAATCCAGAAGCCATGGTCCAAAATCGTACGCTCCTAACAACAAATGCTAAACACTACACACGAAAAAGAACCAGAGATTTTCATTTTACCGTTCAACAATCAACTATTTAGCAAAGATATATCACGTGCACGAAGAACGAATCTGGAGTTTGCTGAGTGGCATTGTTCCCTAAATACATTGGTTAAAACAATGTAAAACAATCAAAATGATCGTTTAAGGTCCCGTAACTCCGGAATGGATCAACCAATTGAAAAAGTGGTCCCTGTAAGGTTGAAGCCCAGGAAATTTTCTGGCTCAGAGCATGTTTCAGATTTTAGGTAGGTGCAGTAGTTTTTTCTGAAACCGTGTCAGCCAAGAACAAGAACAACAACAACAAGAAGTGAATAGTTTTCAAATTTACGTGTGGCTTCCTACGTTTACTCTTGCACGGAATTGCATAAAAGTTGGTGTAAAGTTTGGAAAAGTTGCTATCTACTATCTGGCCAAGTTTGGTCGAAATATATTGAATAGAAACGGAGACATTAATAGTTTTAGTTTTGCTGGAGAGAGGACTTCAGTCATATATATATATACGGCTATCGCCGTGTATGATGACCAAAACAAAAGCCAGATTCACAATGCTAACAGTAGCAACTAAATTAAAGCGGACGATTTGTTCACGTTGCTGCAGAGTTTACTGGCAAGCATAAAATTTCCTAAAAACAATTTATTTTGTAATGCTTTTTTTTTGTATGAAAAAAACACACTTTTTATTTTATTCTGCGACTTTGGTTGCGGTCACTTGGTTGCTGGAATCACACCAAGTCAATAGGTTGCTGGTCTGACCCAAAATTCGGACGCTTAGACCCGTTGACTGGCTGACCCAGTCGAAACCTGACTTGAATGACCTGGCGGTAATCCGATCCAACGCAGTTCAGTAGCAAAGACGTGAGGTTTGTCAGAAAAAAATGTGCAAAGAAGAAGGGCTACAATGCCTTAACCACGCAGAAATTAATGTAAAGGCTTAAGTAATCAGCGCTATTGCAGTGCTTGATAAGCTTTGTTTTGCCTTAGAATATCCCACGAACTTCCACTTTAGTTTACTCTAGGATTAATCTTTGGTAGTTTGATTAAAACATCCGAGGGCGTTTTAACTAAACCCCAGGGGTTCCTTCCCCTCGACTTGGGCAAGAGCATATCTCGCCACTTTTGACTTTTCAAAATCCCTGGGGATTTCCTCAAAACCCCCAGGGTTCGACCACCTTGGGTTTCGCTTTCCCCGGTGTTAATTTACCCCTTACCATATCTCCCCACCGTTAGTGCAATAGGCAAAATGGTTTGACAGCCAACTAACCATATTGCTGTGTGCAATTTGGTTTTTTTATCCCGTGAAACCAAATAACAGCCTTCTTTTCCGAAAAACGTTATAAGCAAAGAAAAGCGCTTTCTATTAATTTTTGTGAAACCCTTCAACTCAGTGTTGAGCTAAGTTTATGCATTACGATAATGCGTTTTCTGTCAGTCGTAATTCGAGTGTATTTTCCCGTGCACAGTTTGTTGTTATATTTTTCCTTTTTTTACCTTCTCATTCTCCCCGTTTTTGTTTGGGGGGGGGGGGGGAGACGGCGCGAGGAGACGAAATAGGCGACTAAACGTAATTAGAAATTTTTTTCTGTAAAAACTACGAATGCCGAAGTGGTTTTCCCCTAATCCTCTTTTCGACGTCTACCTATTCTTTTTTTCTATAAACGTAGACGTTGTCAGCGCTGTGCGCGCCGTTTTTATTCATTTGTGAATTTTACTTTTTTTAGTATCAAGAAGCACCTAGTACTTTCTAGTAGAGTCTAGTTTAAACAATTGAAGCTTGGACCTTTGTAATTGTTTAGCCTGCTGTAAGAATGCAGATTACTTCTGTATTGGTTGTTTTCCTTTGTTGTCGTCGTTTAACGATTGTTCCCCATACTGGTATTGTTGTAATGCATTGTTGTTAGACGTAAACGTATTTATCCTGTTGGCAGGCCGGCTGGTCTGGCTTCTACCGTTGTATTGTTGCTGCCCTTGATTTTATTTTCTTTGAGTACTACGTGGCCTATAATGCCATATACTCATATTTATGCTTATACTAACTTAACCTTACCAAAACCTACACACATCTCCTTCAAGCATCACTGTTCCACTACACTGTTCCACAAAACTAAATTGACAAACTGCAGCAGACGCAAACCTCATCCTCCCCTATACATTAGCACACCAAGCCAAGTTGTCGACGCGCCATTAAGCCTCAATCCCCCCCCCCTATACATTAGCACATCTGCACCGCATAGTTCCCGAGTATCTTTCATTACCACTGGCTACACGACCTCACTGCCGTCCATGGCGTACAAACCCTCATCGTCCATTAGGAGAGTATCAATGCACCATACACATTCACGACACCTACACCAAAAACTTTACTCCCACTTCTCTAGCCTATTAAGTTTGGCCTCCCCTGCATACACCACACAGGGATCTGTTCGCAACGGTAGAGCCGAAAAGGACTCCAAAATACTGTAAATGAAATCTCCACCCGTCTTTTTAACAATGTGACCGCTGCCACCCTCTCTTGATGCGGATACAAACTTTTATTTTTTAATTACCTTTTTTTTTTTTTTTATCTATTTTTGGCTTTCTGCCTAAACTGACGTCTTAGTTTTCTGTGATGAAAAAGAGACAAAATGCCCGCCGATACGCCAGTTTGTTAGGCCCAACGTTTGGTTTTGGAGGAAGACTGAAGTGAACTTCTGCCTTGAATAATCGGGTATGCTGCCTCATAAGAGATGACTGAACTTTGATTGGTTCGTTTTACGCATGCAGTTTCTAATTTGATACGACTTTAAAGGGTCTGCCCCCTTGAGAAGCTAAGATTAATTTGCTAGTAGTTCATATACTAATCATTGAGAGAGTGGCACTTTTCTATCCCAATCCAGAGTAACTTTATGGCGCAGCAACAAACCCATTAATGAGCAGAAGAACCAATAAACTACCCTTAGACCAGAAAAATGTGGTTCGTCTTGTTTTCTTTAGAAGTTAATGCACTCTCATCTCTTTTCTGCGGTCGGCTTGTTAATAGACAAAAGGGAATCTTTCATGACATTCTGCGTCAGCACGAACGATCAGAACACGGCCAGAGCAATATTAGGAACTAGCTGAAACCCCGTCAAAAATGACGGGTTCTAGTGTTAATAAGTTGTTTATGGGGGGGGGGGGGAGGCGCAGAAAATATTGTTTTTATAAAATTAAATTTGAAAAGCATCCGAGACGTTAGGCCTAACGAAAACAACAGAACTTGAAGCCCGTTAACCATTGTACAGCTAACCTACGTTTCACCCTCTGTCCTAAAAAAAAAAAGACCCTAAAAAGGGCCTAAAAAAAAGGGCCCGAGAAAGAAACGTAAAGTTGGGCTAACAAAAACCCTGAAAAGAAAAAACCCACCAAAGGAAACCCTAACCATTCCCTGGTTTCAGCATCAAAATAGCACAATTGGGAGAGCAAGAAACTCGACTGAAATTGGGATTAGGTTTGGGGAAAAAAGGCTAAACAGCCAAAGGGCTCTCGGTGCCCACCTTCCCAACTCTTCCTCTATTGACGCGTACGTATTTCTGGCGCTGCTATATGACCTTGGTTATCCCTTCTATGCCGTTTAGCGATGGTAGATGGGGTTGGCGTACTCGTTGCTGGCGCTGCTCATCTCGGCGAGTCGTGACGTAGGCGTTGCGTCGTGACGAGGCGTTGCGTCGTGACGAAGCGTTGCGTGGTTGCGTAGTTCTCGCCTGTTGGTGCTGTTGCTGGCGTCGCGTCGGTCGCGTAGCTCGCGTCCGGTGTTGCTGGCATATTATATGTATGATAGGGAAGGAGTGAGGGCCTAACTGGGCCGTCGGAGATGGCCTATGGGGTCGTCCTTGCACACTTTGCTCCTGCCTTACCCCGCAGAAATCCCGCTATAATTAAACAAGTAATAAGCCAACCAGTAGCAATAATACAAGTTTAAATGTTTGAATTTAATCAATCGTGATAACGATGGCAAATTAGAACAGATTGGATTCGCCTCAAAAATAGCTACAAAGATTAACATGTACAGCAAAAGCAATTGACACCTTTTCTCATTTCTGACACACATTTCTGTTGTCTGACATCGGTATTAGAGGTCTGTTTCACCAAATGTAGAAACCAAAACCATAGTATTTAATTCAATAATTCCCTATCAGTCTATAGCCCACAAACTACGTTAAAATAATGGTTGCACCGAAAATTACGTGTCCACTGCACTAACATGCTAACATTTGAGATCTCTTGCAGTAAGTGCGAAGTTTAGTTTCTTTGCTCGCAGCAGAAGGTAAGTGACAATGTTGAGAAAAAGAGGAGCTACTTTCTCCAGAAATTTGCAACAATAAAATTATGCATTGTAAGTTTTTTACTCTCATGGCTTTACTAAATAATTATTATGCATTATAATTTTTTACTCTACTTGCTTTATTAAAGAAAGAACTTGTATTTTCAGATAACTGTGCATGCAGCAGAAGAAAGTCGTATTGAGCAATACTTCTATCATCGCTTAGGCTGGGATACTTTGGGAAGAATGGACACCTTGCGTGTTACAGAAGTAAGAATTGGACGGGCACGTGATGCTAATAAGTAATATAATATTATTTTCATGTATAGAACCACAAGTGGTGAATCTTGTGTTCATGGCACGAAAAAAACCTATTTACCCAAAACCAAAGATGGTATGGTAAAATCCATCCACATTATTCACCGACGAGGAAGTAAGTAATACGATATAGGACTATCACCTCTACTTGAACGTAGTAACTGTTAAAAAAAAAATCACATGCCATCATGATTCCGGGAATTGACCTGGATCTTTGAATTTAGCTTCCCAGTGCACTAGACCACTCGGATAACTCGACACATCAATATACAGCAAAGTGATGGCAGGGTTGCCTGATCTTCAGTGCTCCAACCCTGGACAAACATACACTAGACTACAATAAGGTCAAAGAACACAATGGAGCCTACATTGTGAACAGCAAGGAACAATGTTTTGGACAACCTTGTCACTCGTAGTTGTTCACAATGTTGGCGCCATTGTATTTCTTCATTTAATAGTTATTTTCCAGTTCTTTAATCTCTGTGTTGGCTTATTTTTCCCAACGCAAATTACAAGCGAGTTAAAGGGAGTTTACAGAGTATTTCACGAAAACTATCCAATCAATTTATTAATAAATCTATTACGACATGGTTTGGTCCATATATCTATTCGTTTTGATTAATTGTCATTTAGCTAATAACTTCAGTTTGCAGACTTTCGTAGGTTGTCACGCTTAACTATAGAAACGATCAGAGTATTTCACTGAAACTGAAATCCACGTGTTAATAAAAATTCTAAATCTTTGTGTAACAATAAATGATTTGTATGTTATAGTTTGTATTTCTTTGTGCTTATCCGACGGTAAATCTGCAAGTTGGTGCACTGCGTAACCAAATTTTACTTTTTCAACCATCGTATTTTGTTGACCAGTCATGTTCGTTCATTGTTAGAGCCAATAACTAACACCAGTACAAAACAATGCAGATGGAGTTTGCTGAACTGCAACTATAAAACACCTGGTAGCTTCAGCAGCTAGTTTTGCTTTTAAAAATTCGTGTTTGGAGGCAAGACGAGACTCGGAATGAACTGGTCTCGTCATCGATTAGGCCTCTCTAAATTTTGTCTCGAATTTTGAGACGAGACGTCATCGAAACCTAGAGAAGTATTGTCTCGTATGAAACGCTAGCCAGTCTGGGCAGCCATTTTAGATTTTATGAACTGGTAGAAAATCAAGTACTGCATTCAGCAGTAGTTCGACGAATATTCTTGTATAAATTTCGTTCGAATGGATTCATGCGAAACGGAAAAACTGACAAAGCACCGTACACAATCGCCGAGTATTTCTCTTCGTTCACCGAGTCAGTAAGCAAACAACTAAGCCTTTTTTACCACATTTAAGTCAGCGAATTTGGATTTGTCTGGCTTTAACTAATTATGACTATTATCACTGCTTGCACACGGACGATTATCACTTATTGTCCGCTTGGAAGACTTTCAAGTGCTCATCAGACTAAATGGATTGTGAATGGTCGATACGTCACTTAATATATTCCTTTCCCATTAGCTAAATAAAAACTCAAGAGAGATAGCAAAAAGAATTTCTCCGGCTTTTGAAAAGCTTTTCAGACTGGGAATCTAATAAATGTTACAGAAAAAATTATATAATTTCTATACGTTAGATGTGTGTGAAAATGACGTATCTCATTAGGCGCATGTTCCAATTCAGAATATTTTACATTTGCCGTATTCAGACCTTTCAGTGTCCGCATCTAGGTACATCTTTTGTGATTTGTAACGATTTGTTGTAAATTTATTGTTAACTAATATCTCTGGTACATTTAATTACAGACTATTTCTCAATCACACAACCTTCATTTTACTTTTCCTTTCCTAAATATTTTAATCTAAATTACGTCAGAGGCAGTTCAGATCTAAAAACTTAAAAGAAGAAAACAGAGTAGGCACCAATTTCCAATAGTCTGTGTGTCTCTCACCAACTGCTTACCATTAGCTGTTTCATGAATTAACCCAAACCTGTCTAATTCTGTTCATAGTCTTGATGTACGAGTTCATTGTCGCTGAATTTTTTTTCTTATAGATAAAGAACCGCAACACTTGGAAGCAACCCTGTCATAATAATGAACAGGTAGCAGATTGTCTGGCCCGTTGCTTGGAAACTTCTATTTTTGAAAATACCCCAATGAAGTTCTGCAGGTATAATTGTTAAGGGAAATACGTATCACTACACTATACTGTACTGTACACAATACACTCCTTGTCTTTCCATCAGCGCCATAATTTAAAAAAAAGCCTTCTAGCTGTGAAACAACCCGAAATGTAAGCGTTATGCACTGCTATATTCGACGTCACCAATTGCTAGAGATGGAACCAAAAGCTGCCCTGCTACACAAATTAAAAAATCTGGCAATACAATAACGAATAGCAAAAATGGCCAGAATCATCATGCACTGCTAGAAATGCATATTTTTCTATGGGCTCAGCTAGTAATTGCTTGTTATTGTAAATGGATCGTGAAAATAATTACGCCAGTACAAAATAAAATGGTCCGTTTTAATGGACTCAGCACTATGATTGAGGATAGCTGAAAAAAGAATGTTTGATCAGCATGGAGGATACAACGACTAGAGGTATAAGAAAAACACTTAGTGGGGAAAAATCCAACAAGTAAATAAAATAATTAGTACCACTTTTTAGTAATAGTAATGATTCCAAATTCGAGAAAATTCACGAATTCATGAAATTCCGGTGATATTCCCAAATCCACTTTAAGTGAGCGAGCCTGGCGTGCAGGATTATTACTGACATCGTAAGTTCCTATTAAAGGTGGAAAAGGGGTAATTCGAGAAATTTCTATGATATCCGGATTAAGTGTACAACTATCATTTAAATTCAAACAGAGTAATCAAATAAAAGGGTTAATACACATTTTCAATTTTCCTGAACATAATTGCATGTAAAATAAACTGTAAAATCTTCCAATTAAGTGTATACATAAATCATTTTTCCGTCATTTAATAATTGTAATATGGACTAAAAAGCTTTGCCAAAGTAAAGAGACTATGCTAGAAATCTTACCAGAATTTTTATCTAAATTTCCGATAAAGATCTTATACTGATTTTTTCTTTACTATATGGGGGGGGGGGAGATGAGGCTTAATGGCGCGTCGACAGCTTGGTCATTAG
>JAHWFP010184168.1:0-16487 GCA_023313725.1 Lithobius niger | reverse complement strand
TGGTCTTTAGGAATCTTTTGACTAGTTAAAGTTCGTTCGAAAATCTTAAGAAAACTGTTAATGTCAGTATTGGGCGTCCACCTATTTACTAGTCGAACTATGTCGGCCACTTTACCATGTTTTGCAACTGGATTTGGGGGATTTGGGGGAACACCGTTAGCTCCATTTGGAGCTGGGTTAAGATTTAACGTAGCAGCGTTTAGCTTCGCTAGTTCTAGCTGCTTGTCCAGTTTAGCTAATTCCATAGCACTGGCACGGTCTTTAATTTGGGCATCTTGGTCCCTTTCTTGGGCTTTAAGAGCGGCCTCTCGGTCTCGAATTTGAGCCTCTTGATCTTTAAGAGCTAATTCATGAGTGCGACGACGGTCGGCCTCAGCTAAATCAACAGCACGTTTTTTTTCAGCGTCTGCTACTTCAAGTGCTCTTAACTTTAATTCTTCTGCTTTTAATAACAGTTCATTTTCTTTGGTGGCTAATTCTTTCTTGGCGAAAATAGCCGCTTCTCTCCTTTCAATAGCGTTAGCTAGTGCATCGGAAAGTTCACTTAAATCAAGTTTGCCATCTTCGAGGGCTGCTCGTAAGATTTGTTGGGATTCTGCTCTAGAATCACTGACTGTAAAGCCTAAGTTCAAACAGGCCTTCTTTAAGTCCTTGTTTGTGATATCACGAATGATTTCATCCAATTCTTCCATTTCGGACATTTTGAGTCTTAATGGTTAACGTGGTTTCAAAATAAAGCTTTTATAAATGAAACAAAAATTAAAAGCAGCCGCTTAAAATTTAACGTTACTTTTGAGCAGAGCGAATTATTTAAAAGACTTCTCTCCCAAATCCAGTAAGATTGCACATAAAAATACACTTCTAAAACCTCCAGCACTCTGGTATATGAATAGCTAAATTGCATAAATGCTATCAACTACAACACTCGGCTTGGCGGCCTCTAAGCATATCTCATGTACACTTACCCAATTGTACAATCGCTGTACGGTCAGTCTGTCCTTCCGTTCCACCGTAGTACGGGAAGTTCGGCACTGATTTTCACGGGAGTCGATCGTCACTGGCGGGCGGTCAAATCCACGGGACTTCGGCGTTGCACGCAAAATCCACGGCTTGGCTGCACGGAGCGTAGTTTCCCTCTCGGGCCTCTTCTCCTACAGCATCGGTTGGGGTTGAGACGGCTCTTGACGGGAGGACGTCTACTGGAAGCGGCAGCGGCTGCTTCCTGGCGCCGGCAGTTGTTGGAGCTGCGGCGGTGGTTGTACTTTTTATAACGTTAGTACGACTTCTGCTTCGTGACTTTTTGTAACTTAGTCACAGGCATCTGCTTCGTGGCCATGTTTGGCTAGACCACAGACATCTAGTTGGAAGTGGCTTGCATCCTTCTAGGCATGTAGCATGGCAGGGGGAAAACGCTTGACGGGAACAGCACCTGTTCATCCCACCGCTGCCACCAGCTGTAACGGCGGACGCTACGTCGGATTAGGTGCTTGTAACGCCCCCGGTTTCCCTGGTGTACGTGGAGTTTCAGCTTAAGGTTTCGACGGTGTTTACGACGACTTTTTTCGTTATACAACACAGCATGGGCACTGTCCCAGTATGGGGTTTGGAGCGCCGGTCCTAATTAAAGGGGCCTAACCTTAAACTGTCGGTATCACTGCCACCAACGGTGGATTTAACTGTTTAACTAGCTAAAATCTAAAGATGGGCTACATATTTAATTTTACACTAAAATACAATTAATCAAGTCTAGCAAACGACTGAAGCTTGAAACTCCTGGTTTTATTTTAGCAACAGAGAATGAAAACAACACTTTACATTATGGTTTGCTTCTGAAAGCTTTTGAGTACCAATTATTTAAATAGGCAACAAGTAGAAATTACACAAGTAGCAATTTACAAAAATCAAACAAACAACGCTTGTGTTTGAGTAAACAATTAAATTTTCACATTTAGAAAAAGTAAATCATGAGTGCTCCCGGAGACACCCGCAAGACTTGACAGCCGCAACTGATTAAAGTCTATCCGACAGTATGTTTCAACATGATCAACCGTCCACAGTTATGTTTCTAAGTTTTCCAAGTACAAAAAGATCAACCTCCCTTAGTTCCCTCGAGAACTGTTCTAAGTAATAAAAAGCCCGGCAATTTTACACTTAGGCATCAGTTTGTTTCAATTTGCCTTCCACAAAGATCAAACCGTCATTTAAATTAAATAAAAAATCCATTTAAAGTAAACTGGAAAAATTTGGTTTTTAGAAAGAGAACCACTCTGACGTTATGGGGTGAAGAAACCTAAGATGCCGCTACAGGCGTCACCACCATAATATTCTCTAGCTAGAGAGTTAAGTTTACAATTAAACTAGAATTTAGAATATGGGGGTCCTAAATTAAACTTTCAAAAGCTAAACTACAACATACGAACCACTACCATCGTGCCCGGCATGGCATTCTCCGGACATGGCGTCTCCACTCCCGACTGGCGTGACCGGTCTCTAGCTTGAGATCTGTGAGCTGTGCTGTGCTAACTATGCATTCTGGGGCTGGGGTTTTATGCTGGAGAGGAGGGAAAGCGCGGACGTCGAGGATAGCTGCGGGGGTCTGATTGGCCGAGGGCCTCGAGAACAATGGAAAGTGGGAGAAGTCGGATGAACAAAGGGACTGGGTGCAGAGCCGTTTGAAGGAGTGGGAACATGTAAAACGGAAAGAGATAGGCCTGTTTTGAGTTTCACTCAATTGAACTTTCGGAAATGGGCCTTTACTTTGTATTATTGGCTACGGATTGAATATTTACATGTTTGCAACGTGATTAGGCTCTTGTTAAAGCTTATTACTTGGCTTTGGGTAATGTCTAGAACATTACTATTAAATTAAACAAGCTTTAACGGTAAACTGTAGTGTTAAACACCACAACTAGTTTTGGCTGGGGAGGGGGGCAAAAAATGGGGAATTCGAAGTTTTTGCACAGTTGGACTTTCGGATTTGGTTTGAACAGATCTTTTTAAGAATTCTTTTAGTGTTTAATAGTAGATCAAGCTATTTGTAGGTTTCGGTGGGTCACAGTCAGGCCCAGAGGAGAACTAAAATAAACATATATACACTGAAAAATTCGTGTCCGGTAGAATGCCAGGTCGTAATGCGTTTATACGTTTGGACATATGGTAGCGTTTCTGGGGGTAAAAGAATATAAATAAAGTATAAATGCGGTTAAATAAATTAGCTTAATTGAATGCTATAACGCATTAAGTTACAGAGAACATTTAACGTTTAAAAGTTTAAAGTTAAAATTCGATCGTTGTGGAAATTTTCCATATGGATTGCGGCCGACAAACACAATAAAAAATATCACACTTCAAAAATGGTTGTCTGTACAAACCTCATACAATACACTAAGCTAATATGTTTGGGCTTTTTGCCCTAAAAGAAAAGAATAAAATGAAGATACAGAAATACAGAATTTTATAATGGCGGCCATGATGAAAGTGCGATGTTGTTGGTTTTGGTCAATCTTCAAATGTAGTTTCAACGGTCTTCAAGGAAGAAATCCCGGATTTGGGCTTCCCCAAGAGTCTTGTATTTAGACAGGCTATTAAACGTTGAAGAGTTTGTGGAAATCGGACCATTATTGCGAAAACGGCCAGATATGCCTCGGCGAGGCATTTGGGTGCCTCGAGAAAAAAAATTTCATTTTTGAAAAACAGGCGTTTTTCGCTGGCGCTCGTTTACAACGGCGGATGCTACGACGGGGTAGGTGCTTGTAACATCGCCGGTCGCCTGGTGTAACTAGATCTTCTTACTATTACTTTTGGGTACTTTTTGGTTCAAACAAGCACAACAGCTACAGTCCCGGCGTAGGGAATGGAGCTATTCATGTCCTAATATTGTAGGCTAACTGTAATGATAAGCGGTAACGCTGCCACCAAGGTGGGAAACGGCTAGCTAAGCTAAGTTTTAAGAGAATTATCTTACATGTTAACTTCTAGCAAACAACGAGCGAATAAACTGACGGACGTTTAAGAAAAACTCCTGGTTTTTATTTTAAACAAACATGAATAAAAATATCGCACTACAATTACATTTGGTAACTTTACACCTAGTTTAGGTTATAATATACAGGGGGAATTTACATTAAATTCGACACTAGAACCAACACGAGGTCCACATGAAACAATTTCAAATAGAAAAAGTGAGTTGCGTAGGCACAAGGGGATTTAACAAAGAGCCCTCTAAATTATCAACAACCTCGGCTGACTAATAAAAGTAGACCTGTTTTACAGTTTTGTTTCTACGTGTAACAGCAAAGCATTAAACCTCCCAGAGTTGCTGTTGATAAGTCAACTCCTTAAATTATAGAAGCATCGCTACTTATAAAGTGGATCCGAGCGTTTAATCAATGGAACACCCACGAAGATCAAACCGTCCTTTGTTTACTTTAAACTGCGTTTAA
Source organism: Lithobius niger (assembly GCA_023313725.1). Lineage (NCBI taxonomy): Eukaryota > Metazoa > Arthropoda > Chilopoda > Lithobiomorpha > Lithobiidae > Lithobius > Lithobius niger. The sequence goes on along the minus strand of JAHWFP010184168.1, from coordinate 12,045 downwards.
AAAAACATAAAAAAAAAGCTGGTTTTTAGTAAGGGACCGTGAACCCTTAAATTACGGCCGCCAACGTCCGAAATGCCGTTTGGCTTGACGCACCATAAATTTACCTTCTAAAGCTACGAGGTTATGTTTAAGATTTAAACTATAAATTTTGAACGTAGATTCCAAAAAATAAACTTTTAAAGCTAAACTAAGTACGATACGAACCACTACCTTTGCCCGGCATGGCAACAATCGGACCGCGGCATCTCCACTCCCGACCGGCGTAGTGACCTCTAGCTTTGAGAATCCTTGAGCTGTGCTAACGAGTGAGTCTGGGTTTGGGGTTTTATACCCATTACCGGAAGTCGGCGCGGACTCGCGTGGTAGCTACGGAGGGGGGTGCGGGGAAGAGGAGTCGGACATCTGGAGGAGGAGAGACTGACCCAAATCGGCCGAGCTGTCACTACCGGAAGTTGGTGTGGCAGCGCGGACGACCGGGGTAGCTTGAGCGCTCTGACTGGCTGACGGAATTGAAGTAGTGTTTTGGTTGGATGGATTCGAATTGACAAAGGGAATTGCCGACTTGGAAACTTAGAGGCCATGTTTGAAAAGTGCAAGTGAGTTTTCAACTCATAACAACGTGATTTTTAGGCCTATTAAAATAAACTACGATGTTATGCATCGCAACTATTGAAGGGGGGGGGGGGAACGAAGTGTAATGCACAGAATTATTATTCGACTTTGGGAATGAAACTGCTATATACAAGGCATGTTTTTAACGAAGGAAAGCTAGTTTGTTTACGTATTTAGAGGTTCACTACGGTCGGAGTTTGGGTGGAGATGTTATAAAAAATAAACATAAAATCATACACTGGGTCCGTGAAAATACACAAACATAAACATAGGAGCTCCGGTAGGGTTCATGGCAAGAATTTAAGTTTACCAAAATGCATTAAGTGCACAAATAAAAAGATTAAATGTTCCAGCTAGTTTTTAAAGGGCTATATCGCAGTTTAGGTTAGACTTTAAACTGGTTTGGACATCGGACATTTTTCATAAATACCGTAAATCGTGTATTAAAAGCCCAGTTGAAGCTGAAGCCCACCCCCTAAAATGCTGTAAAGTCAAAATCATGAAATAGTGGAGTTAAATCCCACCCCTCAAATTGTCGTTTTTCTACGAAAAATTACCTAAAAGTTATATGATATGAATAAAGATAGTACTGCTTGCCAAGTTTACTGGCCCCTTCTCCCTCCCTGTAGTAATAGTGGACTTTTCCTGTAGCTCCTAGCACCTGCACAAAGCATCTCTCACCTAAGTCTCCTCCCTTCTTAACAGCAATTAAAAGGATGTAAAAATTGATCTTTCAGAGATCGTTCAAAAGCTTCGAATTTTCTGTAATAGATGTCCAGAAAGGTTAGAAAATTGATAATGCTTGATTTAAAGCCCACCCCCCTATTTTTGCCAAATTAACTGCATAAGCCCATGGGCGTTTAATCCACGATTTACGGTAAACAAAGTCGTCACCTGTTACAAATAAAAAATATCGTGTGTTTTCAACAGCTAAGACACAACTAAGCTGGAAAAGTGTTTCGGCTTTATGCCTAAAGAAATATCATACAGTATTTACATTTTTATAGTGTAAATCGCCATAAAGACGATGCTCTTCTGGTAGGTAAGAGTGCTGCCCTCAGGTTTTTTCTTCGGCGGTGTTAAGCTGTCCTCACCACGAGCGTCTGATACGAGACCGCGTTTACACGCCCCCACGCGGGAGACTCTATTTGGGGTTTCTGTCGAACGCCAAATAAGTGCTACAACAGAAAAGGTCAGTGCACACAAGACATGCTAAAGAACAAGACTGCCAAGCCATGCAAATAAATTACATAAATTAATGCACCAAGGAATACACCTTCTGAGGAATACACCTCCCGTGAAATACATCACCACAAGTTATAAAATACACTGTTTACAAAAAATAAAAATTGCCATTTTATATTTTTGGGGGACTGCCGTTTTTGTAGCTCAAGAAATTTTTGTAAATAAAAATTACAAGTTTAAAGGGACACTAGTTGCAAAAATTAACTTAGTGCTGTCCGCGCTGCTTGTTGCAGGAAAGTCGTAGAGGCCACAAAGAAAATTGGAGCAAATGAAAGTTTACATAAATAAAAACACTTATTTTGGAGTATATGAAGTTACAGTTTCAGGGTTTTTGTAGCTGTTAATTCAAATGAGATAATCGCAACATTTAATGCTCTAACCAGTCACAGAAAGTTATTTTTTTCAGCTATCAGCTCTATTTAAAGTTAACAGACTACCACTGGAGTGGTTTAAGGTTACTAAACAACTTGTGTTACATAGGAAATTTTACACTGAAGGGTTTAGAGATGGTACCCATAACTTAAACATATTATATATCACTGGGAGGTTTTGTGGATAATAACGCAACAACCTTTTAACGACGGTGCTAACCTTTTTCGCAGAGGGGTAGACAGACAAATTTTTTTGCAGGAAAAATGTTTCGTAAAAACCTTAAGAAGGGACAACCGGGAACAAGTTGCAACCCCCGTAGAATACTCCTAATGAATATTTAATCAGTGTCGTTACAGTCTTTGACACTATTCTCCCACATAGGGAGACGTTGATACTGACAAAAAGAGTAAAACACAGGCACTTAAAATTTAGGTGTAGAGTTCCGAAACGGGAAATAGCTGAAAGTTCCTTTTGTTGTGGTTGCACTTTCAATATACCACTTAAAAATATTTAAAGATAAAAATTGATTTCCAGTCAATTTGGACTGAAAATGACATGTTTTAACAAGTTAATGTATAAACAAAATACCTGCTGAGAGTGTCAGCGTTTACGTGCAACTTTCCAGGTTTGTATCTAATTTCATAGTCGTAATCTTGTAGGGTTAGGCTCCACCTAAGCAATCTGGGATTTTTGCCAGACATTTGCTTGAGCCAGTGCAACGGGTTGTGATCGGATTCTATGACAAATTTTGTTCCATAGATGTAGGGACGCAATTTGGCAACGGACCAGATCAAACACGCGCATTCTTTTTCTGTCGTCCCATAGTTTTGCTCACGTGCTGTCAGTTGACGTGAAACGTAAAGACAGGGGTGTTCTTCTTCTCCAAAAACTTGTGACAAAACACAACCCATACCACGATCTGAACAATCACATTGCAAAATAAATTGCTGTGTGAAGTCGGGTGCTCTCAGGACGGGAAACATCACTAATGAGCTTTTCAACGTGTCAAAAGCAGCTTGCTTTGACTCATCCCAAATGACGGGATCGGGTGCATCCTTTTTCAAGGAGTCTGTAAGACATGCACAGATTTCAGAATAGTGAGGGATATATCTTTGATAATATCCAACCAAACCGAGAAAGGAACGGACATCTTTCTTAGTTTGTGGTCGTGCAAATTTCTGCACGGCCAAGACCTTCACCTAGGAGGGTGTACGAGATGCATTGCCAACTTCATGGCCAAGGAAAGTAGCTTTGCTGCAAGCGACCTGCGATTTCTTGGCATTTACCGTCAATCCGGCCTTCTTGACAGCAGAGAGGAAATTGTGAATGTTTTCAAGATGCTGTGGCCACGTTTCGGCCCCGACAGCAGTGTCGTCTTGAAAGGGAGTGACATAATCTTCCATGCCACAAGTGACATTGTCCATGAGCTTCTGGAAGCAGAACGGAGCGTTTTTCATCCCCATGTTCATCATCAGGGGGGCAAACTTCCCAATGGGAATTGTGATGGTGGCGGGCATTGAAGCCTGTGGCGTCAAGCGCACTTGCCAGAAACCACGGTTGAGATCAAAAATAGAAATAAACTTCCACTTAGCTGCACGCTCAATATATTCCTCAATGTTGGGAATTGGGTAATCTTTGGCTACCGTATTGTTGTTTAGCTCCCTGTAGTCAGCTACAGGACGTGGGCTGGCGTCTTCTTTTTGTACGATGATCATGGGGGAATCATGTGGGGAATCGGTTTCCACGATTAAGCCCAAGTCAAGCATACGCTTGATTTCAGTGACGATAAAATCCCTTTCGAATTTCGCGTGGCGATAATACTTACAGGGTTTGACTATGGAATCGACTAATTCAACATCGTGTGTGACAAGATCAGTGCGTCCTGGTAAAGTAGAGAAAACACCGTCTACTTTTTCGAACACCTCAAGGAGGTCGTTCTTCTGCAACTCTGTTAAGTTGCCCGTCTTTTTAAAAAGACTCATGGCGGCCTTAGCAGTAAGGTGGCCATCTCCAAGCTGACCTGTCCAAACATGGTCGGTGTGAGGAAGCTCACGTTCGTCATTATAAGAATGATTGCTTGACCCCTCCCTAGGCAGATAGGTTTGAGAAGGTTTACATGATGTATGGTTTCCTTTTGTAAACTGAACGATTTTTTTACAAGATAATTAGTATCTGATAATCGTTTCAACACTTCACAGGGTCCATCCCAATAAATGTCTAACTTATGGGTGCGGGCTGGTTTAAGGACTAGGACCTTGTCACCAACTTTGAACTTGCGTTCAACTGCCTTAATGTCGTAATAGGATTTATTTTTCATTTGGTTACGAGTGATGTTCTCCTGAGAGAGTTCACGAGAATACTGGAATCTCTGGAGCAAGTCCAAGATGTATTCTAATACTGAGAGGTGAACGTCGAGTTCAATCCAATGGCTTTTCACCAACTCCAGTGGGCCTTTGAGGTTGCGTCCGTAGACTAACTCGGCTGGAGTGAAGCCAGTGCTCTCATGTGGAGCAGTTCTCAGGGCAAACATTGCTCCTGGCAGGCATCTCTCCCAATCGTGGGGATGCTCATAACAGACAGCTCTTAGCACCGCTTTGAGCGTCCGGTGGAAACATTCCACGCTGTTGGATTGCGGGTGGTTTACACTGGAACTAACACACTTTATACCGCACTTTTCTAAGAAAAGAGTTGTAAGTTCCGATATGAAACAAGAGCCTAGGTCGCTTTGGAGTTCGGCTGGAAAGCCTAACCTAGGAAACACAAGGAGGAGAGCATCTACAACGCTCTGGCTGTTGGCCTCTTTAAGGGGCACGGCCTCGGGAAACTTTGTTGCCGGGTCAAGTAAAGACATGATGTACTTGTAACCAGCCTTACTAGCAGGCTTGATGGGGCCTACGATATAGATTACGCATCGGTTGAACAGCTCGTCATCCATGGGCACTAGCACCATAGGGGCAACAAACTTCTGTCCAGATTTTCCATTTTTCTGGCAGGTTAAACATGTGGATACAAAATTGTCAATGTCAGTAAAACAATGTGGCCAGTAAAAATTAGTCAACACTCTATCCTTCGTTTTGGATCGGCCTAGATGCCCAGCCCATGCATTTGCATGTGCGGTGTTCAAGACTAAATTTCTACACTCCTTCGGAAGCACTAGTTGTTTCTTGATTAACAGTCTTCCTGAAGGCCGAAAGGGCTTACGGAAAAGTAATCCTTTCTCAATGAAAAACTGCTTGTTTTCATCCTGCTGGTCCAGCGGGAGCTCAGCAGTTTGCCAACATGGTTTTAAAGTTGGGCAGTCCAACTGCAACTTGGGAAATTCGGGTTTGTCAACGCTCAGTAATTTATTTAACTGATCTGACTGTGGACCTAAAATAGCTGAATCTAAGCTATCAACCTTAGGTGAAACGAAACCTTCCTGTGAAGAGGGAACTATACGAGAAATAGAATCACCATCTGAGTCGTTTTCACTCTCAGATTCGATCTCACGATATTTGGGTTTAGATATCGGGAGCTGTTGTTCCATACGAGTTTGGGAACGAGTGATGGTGTTAGAGTAAGGGGGCAGGGCCTTTAAACCTTTTTCCTCCAACACTGTTTGCGAGGGCACTCCCAAAAGCATTTGGAAATGTGGACCAACGTGATCCGAAACGAGGGCCTCGGATTGGATTTTACCGTAGGGCGTTTCAACTTCAATCACGGCAATTGCGTGAGCTGTCGTTTGCTCTGAGAGAGCATTGTAGCAATGGGTATATTCACTCGTGAATTGTTCGGGCTTCACAAAGTCCCTTGCAATGACATCGTGTGTCGAGCCTGTGTCTCTTAAGACCAGACATTTCGGTCCATTCACTGTCCATTCGTGAATGTGTTTAGAAAGATCTAATTCGGGAGGATTATTGCTAACAAAGTTACACTCTGCGTTAGAGGCTGGGTTTCCCTCTTGAGCAATACGAGCACGACACTCTATTTTTTGGTGTCCGGTTTTGTTACAAAAAAAACAAGTACCTTCGAACCTAGGCTTCCTAGGCCTGTCAAACTCACGGTTGGAGTAGTTGCTGCTGGCCGAGTCTCCTTTACTCGGATCGGCAGAAGATGCTGCGGTACCGGCCGGTTTAGCTGCAGTGGAAGAGGCTCGGTGGCCACTTCGAAAATTGGAGGAAGCTTTAGAAGCTTGTCCAGACGACGATGCACTAGGTTGTGCCTTCCCTGGTTTAGGGGCCATGTCCGCAGAAATCTGTTTGTTTCTGGTGGTGAACTCATCACAGAGTTTGGCCGCTTCGTGTAGCGTCCCAGTCTTTATCTGGTCCGGCAACCACTTGCGTAAAGCAATGGGACACGATTTCGTAAATTGTTCAAGCATAACTAGATTAGCTAACTTGTCGTAGCTGCAATTGACCTCAGCTAGGGACACCAATCTTGAAAATAGGGTTTCGAGTGCGAACGCATGTTCGTGGAACGCACGTTCGGGGCGACGTTCAAGTGAACGAAACTGGGCTTGTACGGCTTCTTTAGTTTGCACAAACCTTTCCAGTAACTTGATTTTGACTAACTCATAATCATGCATTTCTACTATCGACATTTGATCACATACTTTAATCAAAATTTCACCGAGAAGGGGCTGTAGTCTGACGACCCATTCTGTTTTGTCAATTCGTTGTGTCTCCATAGTTTTTTCAAAAATCTTAAAAAAACTATTAATTTCCGATTCGGAAGTCCATCTATTTACAAGTCTGACTGCGTCAGCAATTTTACCCGGTTTATTTACGGGAACACTGGGATTTAGGGGTGTTACGGTACCACTATAGAGTTTGAACTACCATTAAGATTTGCAGCCGTTAGCCTTGCTAGTTCGATATGCTTATCTAGTTTTAATAATTCACAAGCACTAGCGCGTTCGCTAATTTGTGCTTCTTGCTCCTTTAATAGAGCGTCTCTATCCCTGATTTGGGCCTCTTGGTCCCGTAACGCTAGTTCGTACGCCATACGTTTATCTACGGCGGCTAATTCTACTGCTTTCAACCTTAATTCTTCGGCTTTAAGCGCGAGCTCTTGCTCTTTGGCTGCTAACTCTTTCCTTTGCGAAATGATAGCTTCTCTTTTCTCTATAGCCGGGGCTAGTTCGTCAGAGAGATCGTCAATGGAAATTTTTTCTTCCTCGACGGAATTTTCCAAAATAGTCACTGATTCGTGACGGGTTTCACTAACAGTTAGGCTTAATTTTAAACAGGCTTTTTTCAAGTCTTTGTACTGTATGTCTCGAATGACATCTTCAAAATCGTCCAAGTTGGACATTTTTAACTTTAAGCTTCAAAATAAAACTCTTATAAATGTAAACGCGGTCTCGTATCAGACGCTCGTGGTAACGACACCTCAACACCACCGAAGAAAAAACCTGAGGGCAGCACTCTTACCCCCCAGAAGAGCATCGTCTTTATGGCGATTTCACTTTAAAATGTAAATAATGTATATTTTTTTTAGGCATAAAGCCAAAACACTTTTCAGCTTAGTTGTGTTGTAGATGTTAAAAACACACGATATTTTTTATTTCTAACAGGTGACGACTTTGCTTATTTATGAAAAATGTCCAATGTTCAAACCAGTTTAAAAATCTAACCTAAACTGCGATTTAGCCCTTAAAAACTAGCTGGAACATTTAATCTTTTAGTTTGTGCACTTAATGCATTTTGGTAAATTTAACTTCTTGCCATGAACCCTACCGGAGATCCAATGTTTATGTTTTGTATATTTTCTCGGACCCAGTGTATGATTTTATGTTTATTTTTTATAGCATCTCCATCCAAACTCCGACCATAGTGAACCTCTAAAAACGTAAACAAACTAGCTTTCCTTCGTTAAAAACATGCCTTGTATATAGCAGTTTCATTCCCAAAGGCGAATAATAATTCTGTGCCTTACACTTCGTTCCCCCCCCCCTCCTTCAATAGTTGCGATGCCTAACATCGTAGGTTATTTTAATAGACCTAAAAATCACGTTGTTATGAGTTGAAAACTCACTTGCACTTTTCAAACCTGGCCTCTAAGTTTCCAAGTCGGCAATTCCCTTTGTCAATTCGCATCCATCCAACCAAAACACTGCTTCAATTCCGTCAGCCAGTCAGAGCGCTCAAGCTACCCCGGTCGTCCGCGCTGTCATGGCCGACTTCCGGTAGTGACAGCTCGGCCGATTTTGGTCAGTCTCTCCTCCTCCAAGCGTCCACCTCTTCCCCACTCACCCCCTCCGTCGCTCTCCTACAGGTCCGCGCTAACCCTCTACCTGCCTGCCAAGCAGAAGGCATAAAAACCCAGACACAGTAGAGTTTCGTTAGCACAGCCCCGAGCGCTGCTCGGGAGAGCACAGCTCAAGGATTCTCAAAGCTAGAGGTCACTACGCCGGTCGGGAGTGGAGATGCCGCGGTCCGATTGTTGCCATGCCGGGCAAAGGTGGTGGTTCGTATCGTACTTAGTTTAGCTTTAAAAGTTAAATTTTTGGACTTACATTCAAAATTTATAGTTTAAACTTAACTTAACCTCGTAGCTTTAGAAAGTAAATTTATGGTGCGTCAAGCCAAACGGCATTTCGGACGTTGGCGGCCGTAATTTAAGGGTTCACGGTCCCTTACTAAAAACCAGCTTTATTTTATGTTTTCTTAAATGCAGTTTAAAGTAAACAAGGACGGTTTGATCTTCGTGGAAGGTTGCTTTAATTAAACACTCGGATCGACTTTATATGTAGCCGCGGCTTCTATAATTTAAGGAGTTGACTTATCAACAGCAGCTCTAGGAGGTTTAATGTTTAGCGTATACACTTAGAAAAATAACTGTAAAACAGGTCTACTATTACTAGACAGCCGAGGCTGTTCGTAATTTAGAGGGCTCTTTTGCGAAATCCCCTTGTGCCTAAGAAAATCACTGTTTCTATTTGAAATTGTTTTAAGTGAATACAGTAACTGTTCAAGTTGAATTTAATGTAAATTCCCCCTGTTATTTATGAACTAATTCAGTTGTAAATTTGCCAAATGTAAATGTAAAGTGCGGTATATTTTTTTTGACATGTTTGTTTAAAAATAAAACCGGGAGTTTGAAACCCAGTTGGTTTATTCGTCCGTTGTTCGCTAGAAGTAAGAAATTAAGACAATTCTCTTAAACTTAGCTTAGCTAGCCAAATTTTCCCACCTTGGTGGCAGCGTTACCGCTTATTATTACTGTTAGCCTACAATATTAGGACATGTGTAGCTCCATTCCCTACGCCGGGACTGTAGCTGTTGTGCTTGTTTAAACCAAAAAGTACCAAAAGTAATAGTAAGGAAGATCCAGTTACACCAGGCGACCGGCGATGCTACAAGCACCTACACCGTCGTAGCACCCGCCGTTACAAATGGTGGCAGCGGTGGGATGAACAGGTGCTGTTCCTTCAAGCGTTTCCCCCTTGCCATGCTACTATGCCATTGTGTTGAACAATTCTTCAACAACAAAGACGTCCGTGGCTTAGACACTACAGTCACAGAAGCAGATGCCCGCATTGTAGTACAAATCAATGCCGAAGCAGATGTCAGCATTGCCGCTAAAATCAATGCAAACCCCGATGTCCGCACTGCCGACAACAACAGTGCCCGTCATCAGCGCCCGCAACTAAGCCGTTCCGCAGCCGAGAAGCCCGGATCGCCGAACCCCCCCCCCCCCCTCCGTCTTGGAAAGCAACAAGCCGTGGACCGTGAACAGCGAGGAGGATTTCGCCATTCGTGGGAAGAAAGCTCCGTCGCCGTATTCAGTGGACCTTGGACAACGCCAACCATCGTCACAGTCAAGTAGGCCTCAACCAGACGTCCTACTGCAAGTAGAAGTGTGCTAGCCGATTCATTCGTCAGGTGGGAAGTTTGGATTTGGACTAGACTGACCGCACAGTGATTGTGTACAGGGTAAGTGTGCATAAGATATGCTTAAGGCCGCCAAGCCGAGTGTTATGATTAAGAGCCTTTTAGGTATTTTAGTTGTTTATACACCTGAGTGCTAGGGGTCTAAAATAAGTGTATTTCTTGCTAAAACTTACGGTAGTTGGGAGAGAAGTGTTTTTAGTAACTCGCTCTGCTCAATTTAAAGGTAAAATTAATTTGGGGCTGCATTTTAATGAAGTTTCATTTATAAAAGTTTTATTTTGAAGCTTAAAGTTAAAAATGTCCAACATGGACGATTTTGAAGACGTCATTCGTGACATTCAGTATGAAGACTTGAAAAAAGCCTGTTTAAAATTAGGCCTAACCGTAACGGAGACAAGACACGAATCCGTAACTATTTTGAAAAATGCCGTCGAGGAAGAAAAAATTTCCGTTGACGAGCTCTCTGACGAACTAGCCCCGGCTATAGAGAAAAGAGACGCTATCATTTTACAAAAGAAAGCTAGCAGCCAAAGAGCATGAGCTCGCGCTTAAAGCCGAAGAATTAAGGTTAAAAGCAGTTGAGTAAAACGCCGTAGATAAACGTATGGCGCACGAACTAGCGTAACGGGACCAAGAGGCCCAAATCAGGGATAGAGACTTCCAATTAAAGGAACAGGAAGCACAGATTAGTGAACGCGCTAGTGCTCGAGAATTATTAAAGTTAGTTAAGCAGATCGAACTAGCTAGGCTAACGGCTGCAAATCTTAGTGGTAATTCCAGTCCAAGTAGTGGTTCTGTAACTCCCCCAAATCATAGTGTTCCCGTAAATAAACCGGGTAAAATTGCTGACGCTGTCAGACTTGTAAATAGATGGACTTCCGAATTGGAAATTAATAGTTTTCTAAAAATATTTGAAAAAACTATGGAAACCCAGAGAATTGACAAAACAGAATGGGTCGTCGGACTACAGCCCCTTCTCGGTGAAATTTTGATTAAAGTATGTGATCAAATGTCGATCCTAGAAATGCATGATTACGAGTTAGTCAAAATAAGGTTACTCGAAAGGTTTGTGCAAACAAAAGAAGACGTACAAGCCCAGTTTCGTTCACTTGAACGTGGCCCCGAACAATTGTTCCACGAACATGCGTTCGCACTCGAAACCCTATTTTCCAGATGGGTATCGTTAGCTAAAGTAAATAACAGCTACGACAAGTTAGCTAATTTAGTTATGCTTGAGCAATTCACTAAATCGAGTCCTATTGCACTGCGCAAGTGGTTGCCGGACCAAATTAAACTTGGTACGTTAACTGAAGCTGCCAAACTCTGTGACGAGTTCACAACCAGAAACAAACAAATTTCTGCCGATATGGCCCTTAAAACAGGGAAGGCACAAGCTAGTGCTCCGTCGTCTAGTCAGACTTCTAAAGTCTTTTCTAAACAAAACAAACAAACTCGTAACGTATTAGCTAACCCGGTTGGGACTAATAATAGCAGTGACAGTGTAATAAGCTCTGATGCTAACACTGATAAAACCGACAATGTTAAATCTAACAATGTTAGAACGTGTTACGTGTGCGGCTCGGCTTCGCACTTCCGCAATCGCTGTCCCGAACTTAACAAAGCTTCGGCATCCGCTAATGCATGCTTTCTCGTGGGGAAAGATGCCCTAACTATTTTAAAATCCAGCACTATAGATGCTAGAGTAGGAAAAAGTAACGTTAAAGTTTTGTGCGATTCCGGGAGCTCAGTTTCAATCGTCAGTGCCAAATTGGCCAAAGGTTGGCCACGCCTAAAGCAAAAAAGCAGATGCCAAACTATCCTAAGCAGCGACATAGTGGTCTTAGAACAGGTAAACCTAGGTCTCAAATTAGCGAATGGAGCAATGTTAAAAACAATAGCTTGCGTTTCGAAAGCATCTAGGCCTGTTTTCGATGTGGTTTTG